>JAJPUD010020833.1:0-24005 GCA_023553655.1 Myrmecobius fasciatus | reverse complement strand
ATATATATATATATATATATATATATATATATATATAAAACTATACTCAACCTTGCTCTCTCAGAACTAGATTCAAACCACAGAATAAATATGAAAGAAGTTATGGAGGTAAATCGAATCTTAGAAAAGTTAGTTATGATAGACCTTTGGAGAAAATTGAATGGAGACAAAAAGGAATATATTTTTTTTCTCTGTGGTTCATGTAATCTACACAAAATTTGACCACCTATCAGGGCATAAAAACTTCAAAATCAAATGCACAAAGGGAGAAATACTTAATGAGTCTTTTTCAGATCATGTTGCAATAAGAATCACATGTAATGAAAACCCAGGGAAAAATAGACCAAAATTAATTGGAAACTAAATAATCTGATCCTAAAGAATGAGTGAGTGAGATAGCAAATGTATGCAGGGCTGGTTCAATATTAGGAAAACTATTAGCATAATTGGATATATCAATAACTAAATAAATAAAAATCGTATGATTATCTCAATTCATATAGAAAAAACATTTGACAAACTTAACACTCATTTCTATTAAAACATTAAGGAATATAAGAATAATTGGAATTTTCCTTAAAATGATCAATAGTATCTATTTTAAGCCATCAGCAAACGTCAGATGTAATGGGGATAAACTAGAAACATTTTCAATAAGATCAGGGATGAAATGACATTGCCTCCCATCACTATTGGTATTCAATATTGTATTAGAAATGTTAGCTTTGGCAATAAGAGAAGAAAAAGAAATTAAAGGAATTAGAATAGGTAATGAGGAAACTAATTTTTTCACTCTTTGCAGATGATATGTTGTTATTTTTAGAGTGTCTTAGAGAAGCAATTAAAAAAAATACTAGAAATAATTTACAACTTGAGCAGAATTGCAGGATACAAAATAAAACCACACAAATCATCAGCATTTTTATACATTACCAACAAAGTCTAGTACCAGGAGATACAAAGAGAAATTCCATTTAAAATAAATGTAGATAATATAAAATATTTGGGAGTCTACCTGCCAAGGCAAAGTCAGGAACTATTTGAACACAATTACAAAACACTTTCCATACAAATAAAGTCATATCCAATCTCTTGGGAAAATATCAAGTTGCATGGGTAGGTTGAGCTAATATAATAAAAATGACAATACTACCTAAATTAATCTACTTATTCAGTACCATGCCAAGGAAATTCCCAAGAAATTACTTCACAGAACTATAAAATATAATAAGAAAATTCATCTGGAAGAACAAAAGGTCAATAATTTCAAGGGGATTAGTGAAAAATGCAATGAAGGTGGCCTAGCTATACCAGACCTAAAATTATATTATAAAGCAATGGTCATCAAAACCATTTCATACTGACTATGAAACAGAATATTCAATCAGTGGAATAAGTTAGGTTCACAGGGCAAATTTTCCAATGACTGTAGTAATCTAGTGTTTGACAATCCAAATACCCCAGCTTTGGGAATAAGAACTCACTATTTAACAAAAACTTCCAGGAAAATTATAAACTAGTAGGGCAGAAACTAGGCATTGACCCACATATAAAATTCTATGCCGAGATAAGATCAAAATGGGTTCATGAGTTATACATAAAGAGTGATATTATAAGTAAATTAGAAGAAGAAAGGATTGTTTACCTCTCAGATCTGTGGAGAAGGAAGGAATTTGTGACAAAAGAACTGGAGCATATTATTGAACACAAAATAGATAATTTGGATTATATTAAGTTAAAAAAATTTTGTACAAACAAAGCTAATGCAGACAAGATTAGAGAGAAAGAAATAAAGTGGGAAAAATTTTTACACCCAAGTGTTCTGATAAAGGCCTCATTTGAACCCAAATTTATAAGAATTCAAGCCATTGTCCAATTGATAAATGGTCAAAGAATACAGGTAATTTTCAAATGAAGAAATTAAAACTATTTTTAGTCATATAAAAAGGTGTTCTTAAGTCACTATTAATCAGAGAAATACAGATTAAGACAACTCAGAGGTACCACTACAAACCTTTCAGATTGACTAAAAGGGCAGGAAAGGATCATAATGAATATTGGAGGGGATGTGGGAAAACTGGGATACAAATACATTATTGGTGGGGTTGTGAACTGATTCAACCATTCTGGAGAGCAATTTTGAACCATATCCAAAGAGCTATCAAACTGTACATACCCTTTGATCCAGCTACTGGGCTTTTATCCTAAAGAGATCATAAAGGAAGGAAAGGGGCCCACCTGCACAAAAATGTTTATGGCAGCCCTTTTAATAGTGGCAAGAAAGTGGAAACTGAATGGATGCCCATCAGTTGTAGAATGGCTGAACAAGGCATGGTATATAAATGTTACGGAATATTATTGTTCTATAAGAAATTATCAGCAGATGAATAAATTATAGTATATGAATGTAATGGAATATTATTGTTCTGTAAAAAACAACCAACAGGATGATTTTAGAGAGGCATGGAGAGAAATACATGAATTGATGCTAAGTGAAATGAGCCAAACGAGGAGATCATTATACATGGCAATAACAAGATTATATGATGATCAATTCTGATGGACCTGGCTCTCTTCAACAATGAGATGATTCAAACCAGTTCCAATTATTCACTGAAGAAAGCCATATATACCCAGAGAGAGGACTGTGGAAACTGAGTGTGGACCACAACATAGCATTCTCACTCTTTCTGTTGTTGTTTGATTGCATTTTGTTTTCTTTTTTCAGTTTTTTTTCTTTTTTGATCCGATTTCTCTTGTGCATCAAAATAATTGTATAAATATGTGTATATATGTACATATGTATATGATTTAAAATATATTTTAACATATTTAACATGTATTGGACTACCTGACATCTAGGAGAGGGGATGGGCTAAAGGAAGGGATAATTTGGAACAGAAGGCTTTGCAAGAGTCAATGTTAAAAAATTATCCATGCATCTGTTTCATAAATAAAAAGGTTTAATTAAAAAATGAGTTAAAAAAGGAAATTATCAACTGGAACTCTTAATTGAAAACCAGATAGATAACTTTGACTATATTAAGTTAAAAAGTTTTTGTACAAACAAAATCAATGCAGACAAGATTAGGAGGGAAGCAATAAATTGGGAAATCATCTTTACATTTAAGGGTTCTGATAAAGGTCTCATCTCTAAAATATATAGAGAATTGTGTCATATTTATAAAAATTCAAGCCATTCTCCAATCAATAAATGGCCAAAGGATATGAACAGACAATTTTCAGAGGATGAAATTAAAACTATTTATAGTCATATGAAAAAGTGCTCCAAATCACTATTGATCAGAGAAATGCAAATCAAGACAACCCTGAGGTACCACTATACACCTGTCAGATTGGCTAAAATGACAGGAAAAGTTAATGATGAATGTTGGAGGGGATGTGGGAGGGCTGGGACACTAATGCATTGTTGGTGGAGCTGTGAACGGATACAGCCATTCTGGAGAACAATTTGGAGCTACACTCAAAAAGTTATCAAACTGTGCATACCCTTTGACCCAGCAGCATTTCTATTGGGCTAAAATCCCAAAGAAATCATAAAGGAAGGAAAGAGCCCCACATGTGCAAGAATGTTTGTGGCAGCCCTTTTTGTAGTGGCTAGAAACTGGAAATTGAATAGATGCCCTTCAATTGGAGAATGGCTGAATAAATTATGGTATATGAATATTATGGAATATTATTGTTCTGTAAGAAATGACCAGCAAGATGATTTCAGAGAGGCTTGGAGAGAATTACATGAACTGATGCTGAGTGAAATGAGCAGAACCAGGAGATCATTATACACGGCAACAACAGTACCATATGACGATCAATTCTGATGGACATGGCTCTCTTCAACAATGAAATGCTTCAAACCACCTCCAATTGTTCACTGAAGAAAACCATATACACCCAGAGAGAGGGTTGTGAAATGTGGACCACAACATAACATTCTCATACTCCTTGATTGATGTTTGCTTACATTGTGTTTCCTTTATCTGATATATCTTTTGTGTAGATAAGATTTTTCTTGCACAACAATGATAAGCTTGGAAATATGTATATATATATATATATATATATTCGAATTGCCAATATTTTAACATAATTAACATGTAGTGAATATCCTGCCATCTAGGGGAGGGGTGGGCAGTAGGGAGGAAAAATTTGTAACAGAAAGCTATGTAAGGGTTATTGTTGAAGAATTACCCACACATATGTTATGCAAATAAAATTTTAAAAAAAGAAATTATCAGCAGCATGATTTCAGAGAGACCTGGAGAGACATATATGAACTGATGGTAAGTGAAATGAACAGAACCAGGAAATTATTATACACAACAGCAAGATTACATGATGATGAATTCTGATGGACATGGCTCTCATTAACAATGAAATGATTCAGGCCAGTTCCAATGGTCTTGTGATGAAGAAAGCCATCTGCACTCAGAGAGAGGACAATAGGAACTGGATGGGGACCACAACATAGTATTTTCACTCTTTTTGTTGATGTTTGCTTGCATTTTGCTTTCTTTCTCATTTTTTCCCTTTGGGATCTGATTTTTCTTGTGCAGCATGATATTTGTGGAAATATGTATAGAGGAACTGCACATATTTAATGTATATTGCATCACTTCCCATCTGGATGAGACAGTGGAAAAAGGGAGGGAAAAATTAGAATCCAAGGTTTTGTAGGGGTGAATGCTGCAAATTATATGTGTATATATTTTGAAAATAAAATGCTTTAACAAAAATACTTAGATATTTTCCCACTTAGAGATGTAAACAGTTTAACCTTTAAATAATATATATTTTCCCTTTGTTTACCTTTCTACGTTTCTCTTGAGTCCTCTGTAGATTAAATTTTCTATTTAGTTCTTTTTTTTTTTAGTAGAAATGACTGGAAAGTTCCTTATTTCAGTGAAGATCCATTCACCTTCCTCTCCCCTCCCACCTCTGGAAACATGATGGGTAGTTAATTCTTGGTTGAAATCACAGGTGCCTCTTTGAATATGTATTCCGGTGCCTCCAGTCCTTTATTGTTAGAAGCCTCCAGATCCTGGGTAATAGTGAGTGTTTCTCCTTGATATTTGAATTGCTTTTATCTGACAGCTTGCAGTAATTTTTCTCTTGAGATGGTAGTTTTGCAGTTTTGCAGCAGTGTTCCTCGGAGTTTTTTGGTGCAATCTCTTCCTAAAGGTGATCAATGGATTCCTTCAATGAGTATTTCCTTCTATGTTTCTAGAATATTTATTAGGGTAGTTTTCCTTGATGATCTCTTGAAGAATGCTATCTAGGCTCTTTTATAGGCATGGCTTTCAGGTAGATCAATAATTTTTAAATTTTCTATTCTACATATATTTTCCAGGGCAGCTGTTTTTCTAAAGAAGTATTTCACATTTTCTTCCCTTTTTCATTTTTTTTTGTTTGACTGATTCATCCATGTCCCATAGAGTCATTAACTTCCATTTACCCTATTCTAATTTTTAATATGTGCTTTTCTTCAATTAGCTTTTGTATCTCTTTTTCCAAGTAGTTAATTCTGCTTTTGGAGATGCTGATTCAGTGGAGTCTTTATTTTTTGATTCGGCCAATTGTATTTTTAAGACATTATCTTCCCTTTCCAAAGTGACTCTCTCTTGCATAGCTCTCATTTCTTTTCTCATTTTTTCTTCTGCCTCTTATTTGCTTTTTTTTATTTGCTGAGGCAATGGGGGTTAAGTGACTTGCCCAGGATCACAGCTAGGAAGTGTTAAGTGTCTGAGGCCAGATTTGAACTCAGGTCCTCCTGACTTCAGGGCTGATGCTCTATCCACTGCGCCACCTAGCTGCCCTACTTATTTGCTTTTTCAAGTCATTTATGCGCACTCCCAAGAAGCCTTTTGGGCTTCAGACCAATTCATATCACTCTTTGACATTTCCTCTGTGAACATTCTGTCCTCATCTGAGTTGGTGTGTTGGTCTTCCCTGTCACCATAGTAGGTTTCTATTGTCACGGTGCTTTTTCTGTTTCTTGCTCATTTTCTTTCCTTTTATTTTGGTATTTGCTCTCTTTTTTACTTTTGTTGTCCATTTCTGCTCTTGAGGTAAAGGGGGCTCTGTCCCAAGCTTCCTGTGCAGCTCTGAGCCTTGGCTTTTCACACAGCACCCCCTTGTGTTTGCAGGGATAGCTTTGCTGCTTTTTTCAGGGAACAGCCCAGTTTCCCAGAGTTTTCTTCTGAGCTGCTGATTTGCTTTCTCAGAGTCTGTCTGAGCTGGGCTGAATAACCTTTTCAATCCAGTGATTCTGATCTTTCTTGAAATTTCCCAATTTATCTTGAATTTTTTCATTCTTTCATATTCTGTTCAGATGTGTGGTTTCCTGTGGTTTTTGGGGGGAAATAGGGAGAATCTGAGGAGCCTCCTAGCTTCCCTCTGCCATCTTGGCTCCACCTCCTTGACTTCAGAAATCATTTTTGATTCAGTTACCTATAAGGCCTTCACTGGTTTCCTGAGAAGCAATCTCTATTGAACAGCCCTCCATTTTCCTCTCAGTGAGACAGACCTTCCTTGTTAACCTTTTATTTTGGGATGGAAAAGTATTTTGCTGTGTCCTTTTGTTGGTTCTCCTTCTCAAGAATTGATTTTCAGGCAATATTTTAAAATATTTTATAGGGGAGAGCTAAGGCAAGTCCTTGGCTTTACCTCACCATCTTGACTTAACTTCCCACTGATAGAATTTTTAATGGAAAAGGGCCAAAATTGAACCTACTAGAGAAGTTCATTAAGGTTAATAGTAGCATCATAATTACTATTGCAAGGCTCCACATAATGCTTGAGAGAATGTGGAGTGCTCCAAGAACCAATGAATAAGAAAAAAGTTTAAAAAATAACAAAAAGCAGGCCTGCAATTTGGGGAGGTTCAGATGTTTTTCAGATGTACTCCTATAACATTGAAATGAAACCAGAGTCAGCTTAATCACTTGCTCACCAAGGATACTTGGACCACAACTGACAGAGAAAAAAAAATGAAAAGGCTTTCTGCAAAATGATTGACAGAGGCAATCACTGTGAAAAGCCAAAGAATAGTTACATTCTATAAGTGACAGCTCAGAGCATCCAAATGACCAATATAACAGTAGTTTGATGCTCTGAAGCTCATAAAAATGACATAATGAGCACAAAGTTGTCTTAATAATTTGTATAAGGCAGTTGGCTCAGCTACATCTCATGAAATATGCCCATCTTCTCAGAAAGATTTGGTGGAATCTCAAGGATAGGCCTTGTAATATGGGGTTTACCAGTTATGTACATAAGCTCTGTGAGCTAAAGTGCACAAGTACCAATAGAAATGTGTTTTCCTAATTATTCCTTCCAAGTTTACTGAGCTCTGAGCTCTCTCTCTCCCTCTCTCTCTCTCTCTCTCTCTCTCTCTCTCTCTCTCTCTCTCTCTCTCTCTCTCTCTCTCTCTCTCTCTCTGTCTTTTATTTTCAAGATAGGCAGCTAGCTGGAGGTTTCTCTAAGGAAAAACATTATAACCTACTTACTGCAAACAAAGGTAGAGGGAAGATGAAGCCCTAATGGTCATTCCTTTTTGAATACAAGATTAGGAACAGTCATATATTTTGACTTTGTCTAATAGTTTTTTTTTTCTATTTCAGGTTGTTACTAACAATAAGAAATTATGTTTTCATCCCCAGAAGGCACAATAGCACATTTTAACAATTCAGAGAAATGATGCTGTTTTCCTTTTAACACAATACATTTTTTTTTGGTGAAAAGGAAGAATTATCCACAGAAATGAAATTGTTTTCTCTCGAAATGATGTAGCTTTCTTTCTTAATAAAAATATTTTGTTTTTATAATTATCTAAGGATTTGTTCTAAATTCTGTATCAATTTTACATTTATTTTTGTATATAATTAAGTACACTAGCTTTAGTGTACTTAATTATAATTCAAACTTTTCATACATACTGAATCTTTTTTAGTTCCTGGTGATAATTTAAACTTACTATTCATGTCCATGAACTGAACTATGTATGATTAAAGTTTAAATATTATTTTTTCTTTTTGTCTTTATAATAAACCTGATAGCAATATTACCCACAGTTTTATAGCCCATTGGGCATAATTCTTAATTGTTCTCCAGAATAGCTGAAGCAGTTCACAACTCCATGATAGTAGTTAAAATACCTATTTCTTCACTTCCTCTTCAGCATGTGTCATTTTCTTTTTTTGTCATATTTGCCAGTGAGATGAGTGTGAGGCAGTCACTTAGTATTTTTTACCAGGGATATTCACATATACCTTTAATTACCATTACTGTTCTAATTTGTTGTTGTTGCTATCAGAATCAGTAGCTATCTAAAACATTGTTCTATGGGTTCTTCCTCAATCTCTTTCGTTCAAATTTTTAAGTATGTTTTGAATTATTTTATATATATATTTTTTCTGTACAGGTAGACATTTAACATTAATCTTTGGAGGCAGAAGAAGCTTAAAAAACAACTATTCTACTCTAAACAAAAACTAGGGTCTTCCTATTCCCATAGTAACTTTCTAGATGGGCTTTTTCTCCTTTGCCTATTAATATTTTTCAAATGAACTATTTATAAACACCTATAATCTTGGGGGAATGTGTTTCTAGCTTCACTTCAGCTTTCCCTTCTGACCTAGAACCTCAAACCAAAGGCTCCATTTTTCTGCAAGTACCCATGCCAACAGGGTCCCTGCCCCACTACTTCTGCACTCACCAGGTATAAAAGTTCCTTCTCCCCCAGGGCCAAGTCTCAGCCCCACATGGGCCTGGCATTCCTAATCACCCAAGGTTTTCCCATACTCAGACCGCAATCTCCATGCTGTCAGCTGTCTTGGAGGTAAAAGTTCCAGTCAAACCCAGCTAGGTCCAGGGTCCCCTACTAACTATTTCTGAGGAATTAGCCTGAAAATATTTACACTACATACTAGTTAAATACAAATATTGAAGTCTTTCTTCCAGTCTTCTCTAGTTGTCCCAGGAGAATCTCTATTCTCTCCCAAGTCATATGTGGTTTTCACTGGTCTATGTTCACTGTGAGGTGCAATTTTTACTGTTTGTGGGGAAAATTTAAAGAGCTTGAAACTCTCTGACCTATTCCCCCATCTTCCCAGAATCCTCCTCAGGAAAGAGATATTTTAATAAAACTACGCAGAAAATTTTTCCTTCCATCTAATCAATTTGAATGGCTTCCAATTTAAATGTTTTCATTAAGATGTTGTCAACTGGATTTAGTCTTTAAAATATAATGTTATCACTTTGTAGGTGGAGCTGAGATGATAGATTCAAGTCAGGAAGCTGCTGGAGTTCTCCAAGTTTCACTGAAAATCACATGAAACTAAGTATCTGAACAGAATCTTATGGAATGAAGCCACTCTCCAGCTCAAAATAGACTGAAAAAAACTTCAAGAAAGGTCAGCCTCATTGGGGAATAAAGGAACTTCAGTCCAGGTCTGATAGACTTTGGGAAAGCCATTGAGAGGGTCTCAATCATAGCAAATCAGAAACTAAGACCCTCATTTCTGGCTCAGTAGAGGAGCAAATCAGTGTGCCAGCCTCCAGGATAGCCTGAGAATGCAAACTCTGGGAAACCAGGCTGTTTCCTATAAAAGAATAGCTAAACTACCCTCTACAAACACGAGTGGCCCCTGGACTCAAAGCCAAGCCTCAGAGCTGCACAGGAAGGTTGGGATAGTATCAATTTTACACCAGGAGCAGAGTTGTTTTTTTTTTCCTAAAGGAAATATCAAGGGAATAGGAAAGAAAATGAGCCCAAAACATAAAAGAACCTTAACCCTAGAAACCTACTATGGTGACAAGGCAGAATAAAACACAAATTCCGACCAGGGCAGATTTGTCCACAGAAGAAATCTCAGAGTGAGATAAATTGGTTTCAAGCCCAAAGAAGCTTCTGGGAAATGCTCATAAAATACTTCAAAAGGCAAATAAGAGAGGTAGAAGAAAATATGAAAAAAGAAATGATAAGTATGCATGAGAGTATTAACAGTTTGGAAAAGGAAGGGAAAAATTGTGTGAAGAAAACTACTTAAACAGTAGAATAAAAGAAATGGAAAAAAAGATATAAAAGGTAATTGAAGAAAATCATGCATAAAAACTAGAACAGGGCAAATGGAAGCTAATGACTTTGAAAGGCAGCAAGAATCAGTCATACAAACTAAAAAGAATGAAAAAAATAGAAGAATATGTGAAATACCTCATTGACAAAACAGCTGACCTGGAAAAAGATCCAGAAGAGAGAATTTAAAAATTTTTGGCCTAACATGAAGGTCATCACCAAAAAAAAAAGAGCCTGGATAGCATTCTACAAGCGGTTATTACAGAAAACTACCCCAATATTATAGAAACCGAAGGGGAAATAATTATTGAAAAAAATCCATTGATCACCTCTGGAAAGAGATGCCACAATGATAACTCGAAGGAACATTGTTGCAAAAGTCCAAAACTATAATCACAAGGAAATACACTGATATTGATATTGAGATATATATATATATATATGTGTGTGTGTGTGTGTGTGCATACATATGTATACTCTAATTATATAGAATTAAAAATAATTTTCTATTTAGAAAGCATTATGCTTCAACTGAAGTAAAACATAGCAGGGATAGCAATTTTGATCTTAGATAAAACAAAAGTAAAAATAGATCTTATTAAAAGAGATAGAGAGGGAAAATGTATCTTGATAAAGGATACCATAAATAATGAAGTTGTAAAGATAATACATGTATATGCATCAAGTGGTAGAGCAGGCATTTATGGTTAAGCAATAAGAAAAGATAAAGAAATTAAATGAATTAGAATAGGCAACAAGGAAATAAAAATTATCACTCTTTGCAGATGATGATAAGATGATATACTTAGAGAATCCTAAAAAAAGTCATCCAAAAATCTATTGGAAATAAATTAAATAAATCCACAAAAATCATATTATTTTTATATATTTTTGACAAAGCCCATCAACAAGAGAAGTTCCATTTAAAATTACCGTATACAAAATAAAATACTACAAAATAAAAGACCTATATGAAGACAATTACAAAACACTTCTCATACAAGTAAAATCAGATCTAAGCAAATTGAAAAATATCAATTGCTTATGGGTAGGTCAAGCTAATGTAAAAATGACAATTCCTGCCTAAATTGGTCTACTTGTTCAATGGCATACCAATCAAACTGTCAAAACATTTTTATAGAACTAGAAAAATAGTAACAAAATTCATCTGGAAGAACAAAAGATAAAGAATATCAAAGGAATTAATGAAAAATAAGGGGTCTTGTTTCTAAAATATATAAAATTGTGTCAAATTTATAAGAATACAAGTCATTTCCCAATTGATAAGTGGTCAAAAGATATGAAGAGACAATTTCCAAATGATGAAATTAAGGCCATTTATGCTTCTTTGAAAAAAGTGCTCTAAATCTCTGTTGATTAGAGAAATGAAAATTAAAACAAGTCTGAGGTACCACTTACCATTTCTCAGATTGGCTAAGATAACAGGAAAAGATAGTGATAAATGTTGTAGAGAATGTGAAAAACTGGGGCACTAATGTATTATTGGTGTAATTGTGAAATGATGCAAACATTCTGGAGAGCAATCTGAAAATATGCCCAATGGGCTATAAAATTGTGCATACCCTTTGACCTAGCAGCAGTGCCATCACTGGTTCTATATCCCAAAGATATAAGGAGGAAAAAGGACCCTATGTGCAAAAATGTTAGCTCTTTTTGTGATAGCAAAGATTTAGGAAAAGAATGGATATCTATCAATTGAGGAATGGCAGAATAAGTTTTGGTACAACAAAGTAATGGAATCTTATCATTCTTTACAAAATGATGAACAATCTGATTGTAGAAAAAGGCCTGAAAAGATTTACATGAACTGATGCTGATCAAAAGAAGCAGAACCAGGAATACATTGTTTACAATAATAGCAAGAATATGAAAGCCTTGGTTCTTAGTTTTTCAGTGATCCAAATCAATCTCAATAGACTTTGGACAGAAAATATCACCTGCATCCAGAAAACAAAACAAAACAAAAAAAAGAATGTAAATGTAAATCAACACAGGCTATGTTTACTTCTATATTCTATTTTTGTTTTTTGTCTCTCCCATGGTTTTTCCCTTTTGCTCTGATTTTTCTCTCCTGACGCAATTCATAAAGCAATGTGTATTAAATTTTTTTTTATTTTTATTTTTTTTAATAAAGCTTTTTATTTGCAAAACATATGAGTGACCTTTCAACATTGACTTTTGCAAAAAAACTTTTTTTTTTCCCAAGCTTTTCCTTTCCCTCCCCCCGCTCCCCACCCCTAGATGACAGGTAATCTAATACATGCTAGATAGGATAAATTATATGACAAGTACAATACATGTATACATATCTATACAGTTATCTTACTGCACAAGAAACATCAGATCTAGAAAGAGAAGAAGAAAAAAAACAACCTAAGAAGGAAAACAGAATGCATGGAAATATTCACAGAAAGCGTTAAAATGCTGTGTTGTGGTTCACTCTCAGTTCCCACAGGCCTCTCTCTGGATGTATATGACTATCTTCATCGCAGCACAACTGGTTTGAATCACATCATTGTTGAAGAGAACCATGTCCATCAAAATTGATCATCGTATAGTCTTGTTGCTGTGTATAATGTTCTCCTGGTTCTGCTGATTTCACTCAGCATCAGTTCATGCAAGTCTCTCCAATCCTCTCTGAAATCCTCCTGTTGGTCATTTCTTACAGAACAATAATATTCCATAACATTCATATACCATAATTTATTCAGCCATTCTCCAATTGATGGGCATCTTTTCAATTTCCAGTTTCTTGCCACTACAAAAAGGGCTGCCACAAACATTTTTGCACATGTGAGTCCCTTTCCCTCCTTAAAAATCTCTTTGGGATATAGGCCCAGTAGAAACACTGCTGGGTCAAAGGGTATGCACTGTTTGATAACTCTTTGAGCATAGCTCCAAATAAGCAATGTGTATTAAAATAAATAAACTTAGTACAATTAATTTTAAAAAAAATTTAAAAAGATGTTATCAATCATAGGCTATTCTAAAAATCTTTGAAGAAAGGACTCATAATAACTATATGGTTTCATCCTTATCCTCTCCTCCTATCATTATCAGGCTCTAGTTTTATCCCTCCCCCTCCCACCATACTTTATTTGAGCCTCTCTGAAACTTCCTCAGGAAAAAACAGAATAATCGCAGCTACCTTTTAAACAATATTCATTCAAATATCTAAAGATACAACCTCTCACAGAGGAGTTGTAATTTGTGGTGGGTGAGAAGTTATTCAAACAGAAACAATAATAATTCCCTTATATACTTTATACATCTACACAGATGGGAAACAGATAAAAACATATATATCAACATGTATTTTCTCATTTCCTAATTTTTCATTTTTTTTGTTTTTGTTTGACTGATTCATGAAGTCTTATTGAGTCATTCACTTGCATTTGTTCAATTCTTATTTTTAAAGTGTTGTTTTCTTCAGTTACCTTTTTAAGCTCCTTTTGTAACTGGCCAATTTGTTCATTGCACTCTTTTTCCATTTCACTAATTTTATTTTTCAATAAATTGGTGTCTTTTTCATATCTCTTTTGCAGGGCATCATATCCTTCTTGCACTGATTTCAATTTATTTTCCCATTTATCCTCCAGCTCTCTTTTGAAGTTCTTTATGCAATCTTCCAGAACGGCCTTTTGAAAAAGGGACCAGTGATGGTCCTTAATAACATCCTCTTGAGTTTTGTCTAAAGGAACCTCAGGATCTGAGGTCAGCCCTTCTTTTTCTCATTAAAGCTGTCTATGGTGAGAGCTCTCTTTTGCTTCTTCATTTTTTTTAGACAGCATTGATGTCTCTTTAAGGCTTGGAAAAAAAATGGTGGCTGAAGTCCTTTGCCCTGGGGCACTTCGGCGAATTAACTTAAGGTGCTGGGCTGGTGGGGGCTAGGACTAAGTTCGAATTACTCCTTAAACAAGGCAAGTCTGCCAGAACACCTGCCCCCAATCAGGGCAGAGTATCCCGAGTGCCTCAGATAAACTCCAGGTGTTTGGAGTTTGGAGTTTGGAGTTTCTGCCACAATGAGCTGAGCTGAGTCCCACCCTCACTTCCAGCCTACATCACTGTTTATCCATCTGTCCAAGTTAGACAAACCTGATGTGAAGTTCTTCAGAGATATCAGCAAGCAGTGTCCAAGTATTTCTGAATTCGTTGACTTGAAGATCAGTTCAGAGGCTTATTTTATTGTTGATTTGAGAGAAGATTGGAGCCACATTTTCACTCCACCATCTTGGCTCCGCCCCCATATTTTCTCATTTCCTAAAGAGATTTAGACAATGCAAATCAGTCAACCTAATGAGAATCATCACTCAGTGAATCATCAGAGAGCAATCACTTCATCTCTTGATGGAATGTAAGGTCCTTGAGGGGTTATTTCATCTTTGCTTTCTATCCCCAACTCAAGCAAGCAATAGGGATACAGGGTAATAAGGTATAAATAGATTGTGACCTTCAGCACTGGAGAGAAGACACACATCCATACATCAATCAATCAACAAGAAATATTGAGTGTCTACTATGTGTCAGGTACTGTAGTACATCCTAGGTATACAATTCAAAAGAAAGAAACAATACATACTCATAAGGAGCTCACATTCTAATGGTAGAGATGGCTGTATGTATATATATATATCCACACACATAAATATAACATACACATGTGTGTTTATGTATGTTTACATATATACATACACACATATACCTTATACATATAGAAACATAGAGACATAGTGAGAGTGCTCGTACTAAATATAAAGTTAATAAACATACAAATATATTTAAAGTATATTGAAGAAATTCCTCACAAATTAAAGCACAAACAGGGCTTCACAATACACCCCTACAATTAAATTGGACTTCTAGAGAGGCTAATGAATGACTTAATCACCTATGCTCTTCAATGGACTCCTTTCTAATTATTGATAGTCACAGATTCTTTACTTATAATACTGGATTCCAAGTCTGTATTCTGAGAATTGTGTGAAATTTTATTTAAACTTCTGGCTCACTGGTAATCATAGCAGATTCAGAATACTATTTGATTCCCCAGTCCAAATTCTCTTTACCATCATTGCTTAATAAGCTTTCCTCCTTTGAGTTTTCTGCAATCTGGATATTTCAAGCCAATCCAGACTCTGATGGTCAATATAACAATTACCAAATACATTATACTTTTCTGAATGAGTTCACTACCAGGTTCACATATGTTACCCTCACAATAAAATATTTCAATATATTTACTGCTCTTTATCAACCTCTCTAAATTCTCAATTCCTCATTCAACTCAATTCCCAACCTGCAAGTGTAAGCTCTGGAGTATGTTCTAAACCAGATTAAAATGTAATCAGGAAATGTATAACAAAACATAATACAACGTATATAATGTTAATTTGTAGTTTTCTAAGTTAATATGCATCTCCCATTGGGTTTGATGTCTCTATTCCATATGATCTTACTTGTACATAAAAATGATCATGACATCTCCACTTTAATGTCTGTTTTTTATTTACATTTCTTTATTTTATCATAATATTTTGCTATTCCATCTTTTCCTGTTTCTTAGGAACTCTCTAGTCTTTGTTTTCACCATGATCTCCATTTGTTCTACTTCTCTCTTTTTTAACAAGCCATCACCTCTGCACTGGTTACACTTTCTTCCTTTCTCAATCTCAATCCTCCAGTGAATCAGTTCAAATCTACACTATTTTCTATACTCAAATCCCTTGCCTTCAAGTCTTATCACTGATCTTTCTTTGCCAAACTCTACCCTTGAAATACTCCCACCATCTGTTTCCTTTGCTCCTATTCACATATATGCTGCTAAACAGAGCTAGAGGAAATCACAAAAGCATGCTGATTTGTTCTACTACAAATTATGTTACAAAATGTCATCTGGGCCCTCAGTGCAGCAAGACAATCTTTTTATATTTCTCAAATTGATTTCACTGTCCCACATATCACAGCAGTTATTCCAAAACTTTTCATCTCACCTCAGGTGTCTCATGGCATTGATCCCTCATTTTATCAACTGAGAATATCTCTTTATAACATCCTAAAAATGTTGAGATCATTCACTGAGAGCTCACTCTTCTCTTTTTTATCTGATAACACTTAGAAATATTCCCTCCCAATTTCTTACTTCACTCTGGGTCTCATTGGAAAATATGGCCTTATTAAAGAAACTCCTCTCTGTGCATCCTTGATCCCATGCTCTTCTACCTTCTCTAGAAAACTCTCTCAATTTTCTCTGTCAAAAGTCTCAATTATTTTTTGTTGACCTCATTTGGGGCTAAGATATTGGAGTGGTTTGCCATTTCCTTCTCCAAATCATTTTATAGATGAGAAAACTGATGCAAACAGAGTTTTGTGACTTGCCCAAGGTCACATAGCTGCTACATCTTTGAGATTTTTACTCTGGGAGATGAATCTTCCTGACTCCAAATTCAGCACTCCATATACTGTACTACTGAGTTGCTAATCAATATCTTTATATCTAACCCTAATCTATTTCCTGACTTCAATCCCACATCACTTACCACCTCAGATACTTTGACATCCCATAAAAATCACAAAATCTATATGCCTGATGCAGAATTCATTATCTTTTCAAGCAGTCTCCCCTTTTTCCCACCATTATCACTGTCCAAGGTACTACCATTCTCCTAATCACCTCTCTTCTCAGCCTTGATAGTGCCTTTGACTCCTCACTTACTCCACCCCATCTATTCATTTGATTGTCAAGGGTTCAAATTATCACTCCTTTACATTCCTTTCTCTTATATAAACACTATTCCTATAGATGCCTTCATCATCTAATGCATGACCTACTGTAATAGCTATTTAATTGCTCTCCCTTGCTCAAATCTCTGCCCAATTCCAATCCATCCTCCACTCTACTGTCAAAATAATCTTCCTTAAGAACTGGTCTGCACTATTCAATGAACTGCAAAGATCATCTAATATATTTAGGATCAAATATAAAGTCCTTTATTTGGCATTTGAGGCCATTCACAATTTCAGTGTGCAATCCAATCACCCTGGACTACTTTCTGTTTCTTGCAAAAGACACTTCATCTTTAGACCCAATGCATTTGCAACAGTTATTCCCTCATACCTGGAATGCTCTCCCTAACTTCTACCTTCTGGCTTCCCTATCTTATTGAAGACTAAGCTTAAGCTTTATCTTCTTTAGAAACTTTTTCTATTCTCCCTTTGCAAGTGCCTTATCTTTAAAAGTGCCTTTTACCTATTCTGAAAATGCTACACATTTCCATAGTTTATATGTTGTTTCCCATCCCCACTCTACCCCCATTAGATTGTGAGCCCCTTGAGAGCAGGGGCTGAGTTTTTAACCTTCTTTATATATCCAGTACTTAGAAGAGTTTCTAATATATAGTAAGCACTTAATCAATGCTTATTGGCTGACTGACTGAACCTTTCACTCATTACTCCCATAGGTTCTGCCTTTTGGAAAAAAGCAAAATAAATCAGATTATCTTTCAGGTAACAGCCTTTTAAATAAGATAATAGATTAAGGGATGGAAAGATTTTAGATGTCACATAACCAAGTCTCTCATTTAAAGAGAAGGCCTAAAGAAGTTAAATGACTTAGAATACTGAAGACTTTGTCATGCCCCTCAACTCTTCTATTCCCATCAACTCTTCACTTCTGTTTGCTTTACATACCCACTTTCTTAAAATGTATCTAATGTCTAGAACTGGTCAATATTCTTTCCACATATATAAATTCTGTGATATTTTATTATATAAGCATCCACAGATCTGCTAAAAATTTGTGGATATGTTGAGATTTATATGTGTGGAGATATAAAACACATTGGTGAGGTTTCAGATCTATCAAAAACTCCTCAGAGCATTACATTTTCTTCATTTCAAAATTATTTACACATTATATATTTTCTAACATTTATTCAGTGTAAGATTCTTAAAATGGGGTTCGTGATTTTTTTTTAACTGATAATTTCATTTCAGTAAATTAGCATATTTTGCAAAACTATGTATTTTTGCTTTATTCATTTTTAAAACAGTATTCTGAGAAGGGGTCCATATGATTCATCAGACTGCAAAAATGATCCATGACACAAGTTTAAGAACCCCCAATAGAAAGCTTAATCCTAGATTTAAAGACCAAAAACTGTGCATAGTCCAAGGTTGAAAATGTTAATCACTTCATACTAAGAAGTAGATTATAAAACATACAAAAAGATTTCCAGTACTTCAAAAGATCCTTTTCTTCATTAGTATGTATGTTCCCTTCACCAGTGCCAACTTCAATCTCTTCATAAATTACTGACTGGTTTCAAGAGTAGTGCCCTCCCCCTGGAAAAAAAAATCATCACTCAATGGTATTACCTTTTGGCCAACTATTGCAACCTTAGTTAGACCATCATTAAAACCAAACT
Source organism: Myrmecobius fasciatus (assembly GCA_023553655.1). Taxonomy (NCBI): domain Eukaryota; kingdom Metazoa; phylum Chordata; class Mammalia; order Dasyuromorphia; family Myrmecobiidae; genus Myrmecobius; species Myrmecobius fasciatus. The sequence goes on along the minus strand of JAJPUD010020833.1, from coordinate 5,468 downwards.
TGAAGTCTGAAAGGCTTCTTCTATGTCTAATATGTCTGGTAGGACATATTAGGACTAGTGCCCTCCTCTCTGGGATTATCTTTAAGAATTCACACAATCAATTGTATAAGATTTTAGCAGCAATTACTTGTTTAAGTAGAATATACATTTTTCTTTTAAGTGAGTGCCACCAGTGACCGATTGAAAGACCAATGTACCTTGAAAGTAGAGCATATTTACAAAAGAGTGGATTTCCTAAGACAACCTTGTAAAATCTGCCAAAAATAAAATAAAATTTAATTTTAAAAAATCACTCAACCAGCATTGATTAAGCACCTACCATGTATCAGGCACTGTTCTAGATGCTAGGAATACAAATAGCATGTATTTGATGAGTCAAAAAGAATTTACATTATAATAGAAAGAGAAGTATATACGTAAACATATACCAAATAACTATATAAAAATACAAAATAATGGCACAGTGGATAGAGTACAAATCCTGGAGTTAAACTCATCTTTGTGAGTTTAAATCTGGCTTCAGAAACTGATTAACTATTTAATCATAGATAAGTCACTTAATCCTTTTGGCCTCAGTTTCCTCTGTAAAATGAGCTGAAGAAGGAATGGGAAAACACTCTAGTGTCTTTTCCAATAAAACCCCAAATGGGATCATGAAGAGTTGGACAAAATGAATAACAAGGACAAATTTAACTACAAGGTAATTTGGGATAGAGGGAGTAGAAGTTGCAAGTATTAAGAAAGGAATCATATAAAAGGTGTATTTGAGCTGCATCTTTTTTTAACTAAAGCTTTTTTATTTTCAAAACATATGCATAAATAATTTTCAGCATTCACCCTTGCAAAACCTTGTGTTGCAATTTTTCCCTACCTTACCTCATCCTCTCCCATAGATGGCAAGTAATCCAATATATGTTAAACATGTGCAATTCTTCTAGATATATTTCCGCAATTATCATTGTTCTGCATCTTGAAGAAAGAGAGGGACTCTGAGGTAGGAGGGCATGGGCATGAGGGTTGACCAGTTTAGGCACAGTCATTGGAGATGCAGTCTTATATGTGAAATGCAGAAAAGGCTAATTTTGCTGGTTCACAGCCCCCAAAGGTCAGGGGAACATTATCCAGTAAGGCTAAAAAGATAGATTGGAATTCATATTGTAATAGTGCTTATCAAGTCTAATGGAAAGGTAGAATGAGATAATGTCTACAAAATGCTACTTATTATTCTGCTCTTGGTGCTGGTGCTGTTGCTGCTGCTACTGAGGAGGAGGATTAAGCTTTCAAAGCTAAATGGAAGATTTTATATTTTATCAAAGAGTCGATATAGAACTATGAAAATTTGTGGAGGAGAGGAGTGAGGTGGTCAGATATGTATCTAAGAAAAATGACTTTGGCAGAAGTTGCTAAAACAGAATAGAACAGGAGAGATTTGAGACAGGGATACTAATCATAGAGCATAATCTAAGGTGGTAACTGTGAGGAGAATGAGAGATGCTATGGAGATCTGAATAATTAGATTTGGAAATTAATTGATCACATGAGAAAAGAGAAATTGAAATCAAGGATGACGAGTTTGAGTACAAGAAACTGTAAGCCAGATAGAATGTTGTCTTCAGTCATTCAGTTAAGTCCAATTCTTTATTTCTCTGTGGACTAAACTGAACATAGGGCTTTCTTGGCAAAGACAGACATTTTCTTCCCAAGTGGATTAAGGCAGAGATTAAATAACTTGAACAGAATCACACAACTAGTAAATGGCCAAATTTGAATTCTGACATTTCTGACTCCAGACCTGCCTCACTATTCACTGAGGCACCTAGTTGCCTTAAGGGTAGAATAATGAGAGAAATTATTATTAATAACCAAATGTGGGGAAGTTCTAGGCTTTTTCCCTGCTCTACTTTTTTTGTTCAAAGGCAAGTTTTTGAAGAACATTACTGATCTCTGCCAAAATTTATCCCATTTAAATTATTTTCTGTAAGGGTAATCCTGCCTATTGTGTTTTACTCTAGCAAGTTTGGGTGCAGATATCTTCTGTCTAAATTGCTCAAGTCTGAGGGTATCCTGAATACAAAGAAAATTAATTTCTTTGTCCAAGAGTGACATGATCTCATTCTCAGTCCCTCACTTCAGTAAGCTCACTTCTCATTGTAATATTCATTCCTTCATTAATTGTTAACAAATCAATTTTTATTGCCACCCTCAGGAACATCCAATTTTCCAAGAGCATATAAAACATGAAACCCACCAAGATCATTTTTGGTCTTCAAGAGATGGCCAAATGTCCATTTCTTTTCTCAATAAAATTCTAGCATTTAAAAAAAATAACTAACTACCTAGAAATTTTGTCTCGAACTTTTTAAATGTCACAATAAGTACTTACTAAAACCCATGGAATAAAAAGGAGTGCCAGTTTGTGAAAAAGGAGGTTTTTATTACTCTTTGCAAAGATGACAATGGTTGGAAGAATTCCGTATTACAAGTAGTTTTTCCATGAAAAAACAATTTTACATTTCCTGATGAAGGCAGAAAAGTAGAACTCCAGACTGCAATAGTTACATTGTAAAGGACTGATCTTAACATGCTAGTTAATACATATATATATATATGTATATATATATATATATATATATAAAATGATAACATTAATTCAAGTCCAAACATCACATTTATATTGATCTTTCTCCTAATTGATGGCCTGCAATTGCATGAGGGACAAGGTGGAATTGGTGCGAGCAAGAGTTGGAGAAGGTATGTTCTAACTTTGCTCTTACTAAATCTACCTAGTCATTTCTCAGACTGCAGTCATTCATCTCCTCAATGAAGAAAAAATGCCCAAAGAATTTTGGGACTCAAGTACACTAATAAAGATATATTACCATTTTTAAGGTTGTGAGCAGCCAGAACCATTATTATGGCTGAAATTCTTTTTATTACAAGTTAGAATTTTAATATCACTTGAAATTGAAAAGTCATTATTTTTCTAAGGCCCAGTAGTGTGCTAAATTAATTTGGTGGATTTTGGAGAGGGATCAAGGAGAATTTACCAATCTTAAATATTTTTTGTATTAGCCAATGATTCCTATACCCACCCCATTTCTTAATAGCCAACTAAATATGTTCCCAGTCTTAGTGGTTTAATCTAATTTGAAATCCTATTACATCTAAGCAATTCATGTCAGATTGTGACACAAAGGCAAACTAATTTTTTTTTACACTTAAGGTAATAGCATCAGGTCACAGGAATGAAAATTGTAAGGATGTCAGAAATAATCCAAAATTTCTAATCTCTAGTTTCCCTTTTTTAATGAGGAAACTGTGGGCCATAGAAGTAAAATAACATCTAAAGTTATGCATGCAGGATCCATAATTTGATAAGAATAAAATCATTTTATTTCTCTTTTCAATATACTACACTGCCTCCCAATCAATCAATTGACATCAATCAATCACAACAAACTAGTAGTGAAATTATAAAGGTTCTTAAGATGTCCCAGGATTACAACCTATATTGTTCATGGATTTTACTACTGCAATTGTCAATTGAAAAAAGCTGGTCAACTTTGGGATCTAGTGCCCTACAAAGTCACAGCAATCCAAGACATTTAGAAATGGAAAGGATTTCTAATAAAACTTATGTCTCCAAGAATCCCCTTACCTTTCTATTATACTGCTGGTTATACCTAACAAATTAAAGCCATATTATGTACCAAATTATATTAATATATTTATGAATACTTCTATTTACCAGAATTCCCCCTTCTTTTCATACATCTTTTCTTCTTTCTTTTGTTCTATTCCACCCTTCTTTCTTTCCTTTGTTCCTTTCATCCCTCCTTCCTTTTTTCTTTTTCTTTTTCCCCCTCTTCTCTTCCTCCCTCCTTCCTTTCTTCCATTCTTGCTTTTTCTTTCTTCTTTTTTAGTTATTCTCTTCCTTTCTTTTCATTCTTCCTCTTTTCTTCCTGCCTCCTACCTATCTTTCTTCTTTTCTTTTTCTTTCTTTCTTTCTTCCTTTTTTCTTGTTTTTTCTTTCTCTTCTTGCAGCTTCCATACAGTACTCCTAGCTCTGCCCCTTGGGGAAAAGAAAAACAATTCTATGTCATCTACCACATGACAATTCTAAGATTAGACAACTTTCCTGTTTCTCCTAACTTCTCTCTTCTCTACACTAAAAATGCCCAGTTCCTTTGACCAAATCTACATATGTCATGATTTCATGGCCCTTTTCCATTATGGTTGCTTTCCTATTTGGTTACTAGCTTCCTTTCTTAAGTGTAGTTCCCTTAACTGAACACAGAACTTATTGCTGATGTCATCTGCTCATGGTCTAGAGTCAGTCACTATATCTATTTCAATGCAATCTCACATTGTATTATTATTGTTTTGCTGCCATGCCATATTCAAAAAATTGTGGTCCACTAAAAGCCTCAAACCTTTTTTAGTGAAAGCTTTTGTATAACATACAGCCTATCCCCAACTTATCGTAGCAAAACTGATAGGAATTTTACATCTATCCAAATTAGATTTTTATTTTATGTATCTAAAACTATTTTTTGAAATCTATATTCTAATTAATTTTGTCATACTATGTTTTTTTACCAGCTGTTTTTCCACACATACCCTCTTTTTTAAAAAAAAAATGGCTTTTCAGATTGCCCAGGTTAACAGAAGAGGATATAAATTATTTAAATAGCCCCATATCAGAAAAAGAAATAGAACAAGCTATTAACCAACTCCCTAAGAAAAAATCTCCAGGGCCAGATGGATTTACATGTGAATTCTACCAAACATTCAAAGAACAATTAATTCCAATACTACACAAACTATTTGAGAACATAGGGACAGAAGGTATACTGCCAGAATCCTTCTATGAGACCGATATGGTGCTAATAGCTAAACCAGGTAGGGTGAAAACAGAGAAAGAAAACTATAGACCAATTTCCCTAATGAATATTGATGCAAAAATTTTAAATAAGATGTTAGCAATGAGATTGCAGAAAGTCATCCCCAGGATAGTACACTATGACCAAGTAGTATTTATACCAGGGATGCAGGGCTGGTTCAATATTAGGAAAACTATCAGCATAATTAATTATATTAATAACCAAACTAACAAAAACCATATGATTATCTCAATGGATGCATAAAATCCAACACCCTTTCCTATTAAAAACACTAGAGAGTATAGGAATAAATGGACTTTTCCTTAAAATGATCAGTAGCATCTATTTAAAACCATCAGCAAGCATCATATGTAATGGAGACAAACTAAAACCATTCCCAATAAGACCAGGAGTGAAACAAGGCTGCCCACTGTCACCATTACTATTTAATATTGTATTAGAAATGTTAGCTTTAGCAATAAGAGAAGAAAAAGAGATAAAAGGAATCAGAGTAGGTAATAAAGAAACCAAATTATCCCTCTTTGCAGATGACATGATGGTATACTTAGAGAACCCTAGAGACTC
>JAJPUD010020832.1:6171-24005 GCA_023553655.1 Myrmecobius fasciatus | reverse complement strand
GAGGAGGGCAAGGCTAGAAATGTCCCAGCAGAGAGGGCAAAAGCCCAGCTCACCAGGGAGGCAGTCCTCCAAGGCATCCTTGGCAGTGCCCCAGCCCAGACTGACACAAGCACTGACCCCAGCTTCGAAGGTCTAAGGATCGCCCCCAGCCCGGACTGGCCTGATCACCGCCCCCCCCCAACACAGACCAGCCCTTCCCTGGCCTTGTACCCCTAAGTGTGAAAACCCCTGGCTAAGGGCAACATTTCCATTAGGCCTTCCCCACCCTCCTTTCCAGGTTCGGGGGAAGGGGTTCCGTCTGGGAAAAAAAAAAGCTTGGCTGAGGTTTACTACACCTTCCCGCCACCCTCTTCGCCTTGGGGTCCCCAGGATGACAGGAACACGCGGTCTCGGCATCCATTCCCTCAGGCAGGCAGGCCAGGGTTGGGGTCCTCGGTGCCCCCTCTGCCCTCGGGGCTCCTTCCTCAGCTACGGCTGTACTTCCCACCTCTGGGGTCCCAATTAGATTCGAGCCCCAGGACAGAGAAGAGCTCCTGGCTGGTGCGCGAGGAGGAGCCCAGGAAAAGTCGGTAGGCCGGGAAGTCGGGCGGCCCCAACAGCGGTCAAGCAAGCAGAGAGGGGAGTCCCGGCCCACAAAGGGGTGCAGAAGAGACCCGGACGAGCCTGAAGTGCCCACCCTGAAACAGGAGCAAGGCCTCCACAGGTGAGGCAGACTAAGCTGGGAGGCGGGAAGGGGCTGGTGGCTACCTGGCCAAAGGTCCGACCCACCTGACTCTGCAGCAAATCCGAGAAGTTTCCCTCCTGGGCGGGGAAAAGCTTTGGGACTGGAACCTGCCCAGGCTGGGCGAACACAGCCCCCTCGGCCGCTAAGCCTGGTGGTCACCATGGCGACGGGGGCGGGGCAGCGCGCAGAACAGAATACTGCCTTTGGATGAGCTGGGGAATGGAACTCCGAATTCTCCAATCCCTGCACAGGATGTGGTCACTATGGCAACGGCTGGGGGCAGGGGGCAGGGGCGGAAGGGCCAGAGGTAGGCAGCAGGGGGGCGAGGGGAAGGGGAGTTCGGTTCAGCCTTTGAGAACGCCACTGAGCCTTGCAAACTTGTAGCAGCCGAGTCCCATAGAGACGGACTCTTCTGAGAGAAGAGCTCATAGCTTGGGGAGCCCCGCGGCGCCCGAAATGCAGCAGGTCGGCTCTTCCTAGGCTCAGGGGGCTGGCGACACCCACCAGTCTGCAGGGAGGGCTTCTCCGCGAGCCCTTGCGGAAGTCTTCCGGGGCCCGTCAGCTTCAGCGCCAGACCTAGAGCTGGACTGAAATTGTCGGGGCCCGTCCCCCCACCCCGGAATCCCAAAGCCCGCGGGGAAGGCGTGGCAGGGGCGCTCTCTTCAGCGGTGGGTGCCTGAGGAGTGCCCTGGCCGCCCGCTGCTGCCTGTAAAAAGCGGGAGAGAGCCGGTCCTGGCCCGTCCACAGCCCGCCCAGGCACCCCGGGCTTCCCTACAGGGACGGGTCAGGGGAGGCGGGAGGATAAGGTTTTGCATTGCTTCCAGAGGTCCATTGAGGCATCCATGCCAGGTCTGGAGGTCATAAGCTGAGATGAGCCTGGTGGGAGGGCTCTAGCGGACTTAGAAAATCTCCTCCCCTTCTCTTTCTCCTAGCCGAATAGAGAGGGATAAAGAAGGGGAGTGGAAGTGCCTGGGCCAGCAAGCACACGCCCCTTCTCTGTAACTGACCCCTTAGAAACCGTCTTTTTGTTCTAAGACCCATCATCTCCTGCCTTCTCCTCCTGATAATCCTGCTTTGTAAGGAGCCACACACCTTCCCTCCCTCCCTCTTCCTGCCTCCTTCTCCTCCCATAACCCTCCCCCCGCCCCTCCTAGCCCAGACAGATGTCTATGAGCATCAAGAATAAGCCTCTAGTGTAACTAGGAGTGCAACCGGGTTTTAATTGCCCCAGACCAGTCTCCAAGTGCGCCGGGTGTAGAAGAGACGAAGAACACATTTTGTTTCTCTCTCCTTCAGAAATGCATCCGCACAGGTGAATGCCGTTTGCCTGGCAGGAAGTTTTTTTTTGTTTGTTTTGTTTTGTTTTGGGGGGGTGGGGGGGCTCTATGCTTTCAATCCAAACTGTTCGGAGAGGATTGCGCTTGATGTCTTCCATGGCGATTTTGGAAAGGATCATGGAAGAAATCCTATGAATTTGGGAGAATGGGACCTAGAGTGAAAGGACTTTAGTGGAGGTGAGCTCCTGTTTTGATGTGAAAGTGAGATCACACCACTGCCTTTCAAGGTTGTCTTTAATGCCCCAAAGGGTATGCTCTGGTTTTGTCTCCTAGGGGAGATCTGTGAAATCTTTTATTTGGAGGGCCAGGCTCTCCCCTAACCCTAAATGCGCAGTAACCTTTCTTCCTTTGAGGCTAATGAAATTTCTCTCCACCTTCTAATCAAAATCCTTGTGACTATTGTCTCCAGCCTCTCCTTCCTCCCCAACCAGGTCATTCCCTTTCCTCAGTTCACTTCATTACCTGGCCCACAATCTTACTCTCCTCCCCCCCTCCTAAACTCCCACTCATACTAGGAGACTTCAACATATATACATGCATGTAACTGGATCCCCACCTTAGACAGGAAGAGGAAAGCACTGCCCAAAAGAGGCTCCTGGGATGAGGCCTCATTTGACAGGCTGATCTCCACAGCCCCTTTTGTTATGAGAGGCTATGAACACATATTCAAGCATTGTCACTTTTATTATCTAGCCCTATGTCTCTAATCTCGACTTGCAGAATCTATTAACTGCCTCTTTCCATACAGCTTCCTCTTGCCCCAAGCTCTTCATTTTTTATGAATTCTTACAAAAATTTTATCCTACACTTTTCAGTCAAATCAATTTTGTTTCTAAACATATGTTCTGGGGGTGGGGAGGTGGACCACACAAATACATTTTACTGGAAGAGTTCTGCATACTTCCCTGAAGGCTAAGTGATCTGAATGCTATTGAGGTGGGAGGAGAAGTTAAACAAACAAAACCCTCTTGCCTGCCTTCAAATAAGGAGAGCAAAGAATGAAAAAAATGAAGAACACCAAGCACATAAACAAACTTCCAAGGCACATCAAAGCAGGTGGAATATTGGCAAGTGACACTCTGGAACTTAGCTAGAAAACAAGAAGACTCAGGTTCCTATACACAAATCAGAGTTTAAGGAATTAATTTCTAAGTATTTCTTTGCAAAAGGTAGTGTTTTTAAAATAAGCCTTGGGATCAACACTTTCACTAGGTCACTTATTCCCAGTTAATTCTATTCACTGAATCCCTTTTCATCAGTCTCTTCTTTCAAGTGTAAGAGACTTTGGGGAAAACTCTTTCCCCCATCCCTTATCTCTTCAGACCACAATTCTCTAACTGCAAGTGAATAAATAGGCTCAAAAGGTCTTTCAGGTTCCTATTGGGAAGGGAAGAAATGGAATTGTTTCTGACTGATTATCTTGATGCACTTTAAGGTCTAATGAGGAAGACACTGAAAGCCTTGGCTGAGTATTAAGCACAGATAGCCACAAATTCTGTCCCATCTTCTCCTGAATAGTCTGCATGACCCCATTTCTCTGGCCTGGTTTCATATGCAAACATGGAAAAACTTTCAAACAAAATAAAACCTTACACATGCTTAAACCTCAGAGCAAAGTAAAAGGCACCCAGTGTGAAGAGAGGAAAAGGAGAGCTGCTAGAAATAAATGCTTCATATTAAGTGTAACAGATAATTGTTTTGGGGGAGGAAAGAAGGGAGGGAGTGTGTGTGTGAGTGTGTGTGTGTGTGTGTGTGTGGAATTGAAGAATGTAAACTCAATTCAGTTATTCTTTCAAATGATGGCTGATCGTTTTGATGATATTTCTCAAGTTTGCACAAATATCGCCAGTTTGACTAAGACTTTCACAGAGTTAATCAGACATGCAGATGAATGTTCCTCGCCATGCCCAAGGCTTATGAAAATCATTAAGCCGAACTTTTTTTTGAATACTCCAGGATGCAAAGTCAGATAGTAAGTGAGCCTACTGTTGTAGTCATTGCACTCAGGAGTCAATTTGGGATTCTCATTTGGTGCTTTGGACTCCAATGCCAGCAGTCCCACAACTGGACCATGTTCTCCATTTTCCTCCAACATGAAAAAACAATCCCTTCTGAACAAAGTTCATTCTCTCCTTTTCTCTCTCCCTCTTTCTCTCTGTCTTTTTCTTTCTCTTTCTGCTGTCTCTCTGTCTCTTTCTGTCTCTCTCTCTTCTGTTTTTCTCTGTCTCTATCTTTCTCTCTGTGTGTGTCTCTCTCTTTGTGTCTCACTTTCTTTCTCTGTCTCTCTCTTCCCCTCCCTACTTTCCCCCATCTCTCCTCTCTCTTTCACTTTCTCTCACTTCTCTCAGTCTCTCAAAGTCCTATATTTAAAGAACCCTCATTTAAATGTGCACATCTAGCTGAAATAAATCTCTAAGGTAAATGTGAATTGAGCCTGATCTAGATCAGCTTCAGGGGTGATCATTTTTTTATTAAAGCTTTTTATATGCAAAACATATGCATACATAATTCTTCAACATTGACCCTTGTAAAGTTTTCTGGGTTTTTTTCCTCCTATTTCCCACCTCCTCCCCTAGATGGCAGGAAGTCTATTACATGTTAATTATGTTAAAATATTTGAATATGTATATACATATTTATACAGTTATCTTGCTTTGCAGGAAAAAAAACCTGAGAAGGAAAACATAATGCAAGCAAACCAATAGAGAACATGAAAATGCTATGTTGTGGTCCAGATTCAGATCCCACAAGCTGCTCCCTGGGTACAGATGGCTTTCTTCAGTACTGAACAACTGGAACTGGTCTAAAACATCATTGTTGAAGAGAACCACGTCCTTCAGAATTGATCATCGTATAATCTTCTTGTTGCCGTGTACAATGATCTCCTGGTTCTGCTGATTTCACTGAGCATCAGTTCATGCAAGTCTTTTCTCATACAGCGCTGCATATACTTTGGCCGACTCACTGTTCCTCACACACACAGCATCATCTCCTGACCCTGTATTGTTTCTATGGCTGTTTCACAACTTCAGCAAAGTGGTCTCTGAGTTGTCTCCTTTACTTCCCAGGGTCTTTTCCCTTAGATGATACATCCCTGGTGCAGACCTTTGTTTGGAGCCGTCAGCAAATCCCCTTTACTCCTGGATGCACTCCTGATATTCTGAATTTTTATATCTTCTTTCCACAGGCTTCCTCCACCTGCCCTCCCATTCTCCAACTTTTTGTTTTTGTTTTGTTTTGTTGCTGCACTCCTCTGGCTCTGAGTCTCTTTATCCTTGATGATCGCTTCAGCCCTGTAACTCGCACCCTAGTGCCTCTGCCTCTAAATGGAACCTCAAACCTCCTTCTTAGAAGGGCACCCAAGCCAGTCATCTCTTCATTTTCACTAAGCTAATCCCATACCAGATACCTTCTTCTTACCTTCTCCCTTATTCCTCTCTCTGTCTCTCTGTCTCTATCTCTCCCTGTCTCTCTTTCATTGTGTCTATTTCTCATTTTCTCTATGACTTTGTGTCCCTTTCTGTCTTTTTTTCTGTCTCTATCTCTTTCTGTCTCTCTCTGTCTTTCTGTCTGTTTCTCTCACTCCTTGCTCTATCTCTGTGTGTCTCTGTTTCTCTATCGTTGTCTCTTTTTCTCTGGGTGTTTGTCTCCACCCATGTTTGTCTCTGTCTCTCTGTCTCTTTATCTCTTTATCTCACTCTTTTCTCTTTGTCTCTGTTTCTCTATCTCTGTCTCTGTTTCTCTGTGTCTGTGTATTTTGTCTCTTTGTGTGTGTGAGTGTGTCTGTCTACTGTCTCTGTGTCTCTTTCTCTCTGCATCTGTCTCTGTATCTTCTGTCTCAGTATGTCTCTATCTTTCTATGTCTCCTGTCTTTTCCTCTCTCAGTCTCTCTGTGTCTATCTCTCCCTGTCTCTGTCTTTTTTCTGTGTCTGTGTCTCTGTCTTTGTCTCTATGACTTTATCTGTCTTTCTTTCTATTTCTCTCTGTCTCTGTCTCTCTTTTTTTGTTTGTCTCTGTCTCCGTTTCTCTCTGGCTATCTGTTTCTCTTTCCCTCTTTTATCTGTCTCTCTCAGTTCTCTGTGTGTTTGTCTCTTTTTGTGTCAGTGTCATTCTCTTTGTCCCTGTCTCTGTTTCTCGGACTTTCTTCTCCCTTTCCTCTTTCTCTCTCTGTCTCTTTTTCTCTCTGTGTATCTCTCTATCTTTTGTCTGTTTGTCTATCTTTTTTCTCTGTGTGTGTGTCTGTCTCTCTGTGTACTGTCTCTCTGTCTCTTTTTCTGTCTTTGTCTGCATCTGTCTCTGTATCTCACTGCCTCTTTCCCACTGTGTCTTCTGTTTCAGTCTCTTTGTCTCTGTCAATTTGTTTCTGCTTCTATGTCTGTCTGTCAGTTTCTCTTTCGGGTTCTCTCTGTCTCTCTCTTTCCTCTCTATTTTTCTCTCTCCTCTCTTTGTCTCTGTTGCTCTCCTCTCTCTGAGGCAGCAGGATCTCATCGACACAGCCTACCCTTGGACTCAGGAAGACTTGGGTTCCAATTCTTCCTCAGACTTTTCCCAGCTTCATTATCTCAGGGAAATATCTGCATCTCCCTTGGTCTCTGTCCAATGAAGGATTTGGGCTCATGGCCTCTAGTGTTTCCTCTAGGGCTAAGTCTGTTGCTAGGAGACCCATTGAGTCACAATGAAGACCCTAAGGGATGACTGGGAGAGAGAGAAATGAGGCAGGAGGTGTAGACTGCACATGGGAGCAGTTTGGCCCAGACTGAAAGGGAAGAGGAACAGCTTTGTGGAGGATGGAGAGCTGGGACAGAGATGGAGAACACGGGCCATTTTGCAGAACACTGCCATTGGAGGGAGAGGAGCCGGATTCAAATCTCAGTTGGACTAAATACACTGACTCCAGCAGTCACCTCACTTAATCCAATATGAGCTTATTTATAAGATAATACAACATAATAACTTATTGAGTAAGCACAGGATACCCAGACACATCTACCTTTGCAGGGTTGTTTCAATAAAGGTCCCATATAAGTCAAACTTGGGATATTCTGTTGCTCATTTTCTTTCCAAGGTAAGAACACTTAGGAAAATGATCAGCTGTTCTCCTTGCATTTATTTCTTGGGAGCTTTGCTCTTGTGGATGGGCAACAGGCCCGTCCCGGACTGAAATTCGCTGCGTGCTGTCTCTGCTTCCATGGAATAAAACCATGTGGCCTCTTACCTTTTCTAGGCCAAGAATAGAACAGGACACTGTATTGGGTGGGGGGGACTTGCTAGGAATCCCTGCCGACATCGGGGGGATCCATCACTTCCCTTCTCTTCCCAAATCCAGCCTTTCCTTGGACTCTTTTCTGCTGGCTTCATGTCCTTTCCATGGCTGGGAAGTGGCTCCTGTCAGTGAAAATCCAGGAAATGTGGGATTGAAAATGAGCCAGAGTGTAATACCAGGGTTTGGACACCGGATGGCAGACCAAATGTGTAATATCTGAGGTGGCCACAGGACGGCGCCCTTATTATTAAGGTTACCTGCTGTTCCGACTTTAGACAGAAGATGTGAGCAAGAGACCGTGTTATAATTTTAAATTGCAATTAATTCATGAAAAAGCAGTAATTTGGCGCCTATTATTTGCCAGACCCTACATTGAGTGCTGGGAACACAAAGACAAACATGAAACAGTCCCTTTTTTCAGGGATTTCATGTATAAATGCATATTATATATCAAATATACAAATGCAAAAGTGAGAACCTCATGTGAGAACCAGCATCCTAGCAGGGTCCCAAGGGAGCCGGCCTCTCGAAACCCAGCATCAGTTCATGCAAGTCTCTCCAGGACTCTTTGAAATCATCCTGCTGATCGTTCTTATAGACCAATAATATTCCATAACATTCATATACCATCACTTATTCAGCCCTTCCCCAACTGATGGGCATCCACTCAGTTTCCAGTTTCTTGCCCCTACAAAAAGGGCTGCCACAAACATTTTTGCACATGTGGGTTCCCTTAAGGAGAGAAGAATCTTCTGCTCATTGAGTTGGACCTTGAAAGGTGGATGTGGATGGAAAAAGGAGGACTCTAGCGCCAAATTCCATCCCCTGAAAGTCAAAATGGCCAACTCCAATATCAAGCAGAAATTCTTGCAGAAGAACAACTGAAATCCACCTTATTTCAGGGTCAGAGTCCTTTCCCCCCCTCCATCTCCTTTGTTTTCCCCTGTTATTTCATACTTTTCCTTCTTAGCCAATTCACATTCCATCTCTGGGACTCAGTTTCCCCAGCTTTAAAATGAGGATTTTGGATTAGATTGGATTAGTTCTCTAAGGATAATTTCTTTTTCCTCACCTTACCTTCATGTTATTCCTTCTTTTTTCCTCTCTTCCTTTTCTGATTACTTTTCCTCTTTTCCTTTTTCTGTCCTTTACTTTCCTAGGCTGAGAATTGCAACCACTCTTAGAAATCCTTAGCCTGGTGGAAACAGCTACCCTCCTCCCCCTGACTCTCACACACACAATGTTCTTTTTTCTAAGACTATCTCCTCCATTCTGACATTCTATGTCCTAAGGTCCTTCCTAGCTCTGACATCTCCCATTCTAAGCTTTGTCTAACAAGTCCCAGCTCTCTACTGGCTCCCCAAATCACTACCTCTTTCTTTCAGGGGGCTCCCAGATACCAGAACAATCAAACAATTGCCTTTTCTCCCTTTGTCCTTATTATGGACCCCACCTATCTCCAGGCAGTTGTCCTAGATCAGGCTCCTCTGAAGGGGTGTTTTCTCACACCACCAGCTTGACAATATAACAAAATAACAAAAGTGAGGAAATTAACATTTCACAGCACTTTGAGGCTCTCCAGAATCTGTTCTGGATCAGAGGGGCAGTATGATTTAGTGGCTCAAGGGCTGGCCTTGAGATTGGGAAGCCCTCTGCCTGTGACAAATACTAGCTGAGTGATCCAAGGCAAATCATTTACTCTCTCGGTACCATGGACAGCTCCCTAAATATTAGCATGTCACACAGTACTTGATCTGCCCTGATGGAGAGCAATTCCATGCTGGAAGGGCTGTAGGCAAATGTAATCACAGGTTTGGACCAAAGGCCTATCTCTCTTGGACCCATTTACCTCTACTTTCGTTAATAATAACAGCCAACACTCACAGGTCTCTTTAATAATATAGGTTTAAGATAGGTTGAGTGACAGATCTGTGGAGAAGGAAGGAATTTGTGTCCAAACAAGAACTGGACCTCTAATTGAACACCAGATAGATAGTTTTGATTATATTAAGTTTAAAAGTTTTTGAACACACAAAACTAATGCAAGAAAGATCAGAAGGGAAGTCATAAATTGAGAAATCATTCTTAGATTTAAGGGTTCTCATAAAGGCCTCATTTCTAAAATATATAGAGAATTGACTCAAATTTATAAGAATTCAAGCAATCCACCAACTGATAAATGGTTAAAGGATATGGACAGTTAATTTTCAGATAAAGAAATTAAAACTATTTCTAATCATATGAGAAGGTGCTCTAAATCGCTATTAATTAGAGAAATGCAAATTAAGACAAATCTGAGATACCACTACACACCTGTCATATTGGCTAAGATGACAGGAAGACAAGGACGAATGTTGAAGAGGATGTGGGAAAACTGGGACACCAATATATTGTTGGTGGAGTTGTGAACAGATCCAGCCATTCTGAAGATTAATTTGGAACTACGTTTAGAAAGTTATCAAACTGTACATACCCTTTCATCTGGCAGTGTTTCTACTGGGCCTATATCACAAAGACATCTTAAAGGAGGGAAAGAGACCCACGTGTGCAAAAATGTTTGTGGTAGCCCTTTTTGTAGTGGCAAGAAACTGGAAACTGAGTGGATGCCCATCAATTGGAGAGTGGCTAAATAAGTTATGGTATATGAATGTCATGGAATATTATTGTTCTGTAAGAAATGACCAGCAGGATGATTTCAGAGAGGCCTGGAGAGACTTGCATGAACTGATGCTGAGTGAAAAGAGCAGAACCAGGAGATCATTATACATGGCAATAACAAGATTATACGATGATCAATTCTGATGGACATGGTTCTCTTCAATGATGAGATGATTCAAATCATTTCCAATTGTTCAGTGATGAAGGGAGCCATCTACACCCAGAGAGAGGCCTGTGGGAACTGAGTGTGGACCACAACATAGCATTTTCATGCTTTCTGTGGATGTTTGCTTGCATTTTGTTTTCCTTCTTAGTTTTTTTTCTTTCTAGATCTGATTTTTCTTGTGCAGCAAGATAACTGTATAAATATGTGTACATATATTGGATTTATCATATGTTTTAACATATTTAACATGTATTGGACTATCTGCCATCTAGGGGAGGGGTGAGGGGGAAAAGGAGGGAAAAATGTGGAACAGAAAAGTTTGCAAGGGTCAATGTTGAAAAATTATCCATGCACGTTTATTGTAAATAAAAAGTTTTAATTAAAAAAAGAAACTTATTTTTTTACCTACTTGCCTAATGGAAAGACAGATGACTGTAAGTACTTTACCCAAAATTTGAGCAAGTGTGCCCATGATCGTGTGATCATGAGAGTGAGAAATGGAAAGAACCACAGAGATTGTCAAGTCTGACCAACTTATTATGCATGTGAAGAAATGGAGGCCCAGAGTCCAAAGTAGACTTGGTCATAGCCAAACAATGATCATGCTAGATGCGGGCCGTCTCCCATACTTGTCAAATACATGCTCCTCCCCTTTGCATAAGAGACTCCCTAAAATAGGTATTTCATAAATAAGTAGGTACTTAAGAAATGCTTATTTCCTGACTGGTTGTTGCCTGGGATTTGGACTCAGGTTCCCAGTGCTCTTTCTAGCACCCCATATACTCCATATGTGTGTACACATTGTGGTTGTTCAGTCATGAAGTACACCTTCATAAAAACAGGTACACGTCAGAGCATGATGTAGGGGAAAGCCCCTACATTTGGAGTCAGAACCTGAGTGCAAGTCTTAGATTTGAGGCTAAGAGGCAACGGGCAACTCATTCATTTTCTCCAGGCCTCAAATTTCCTCATCTACATAATTGGTATTGGCAATTGCACTGATCTCTGTGTGAGGTTTCAAAAGAGGCAATGAACACCAAGTAGGATTTATACCAGGTATGCAGGGATGATTCAATATTAGGAAAACTATTAGCATAATTGATTATATCAATAACCAAATTACAAAAAAAATATGATTATCTCAATAGATGCAGAAAAAGCATGATAAAATCCAACATCCATTCCTATGAAAAACACTAGAGAATATAGGAATAAATGGACTTTTCCTAAAATAGTCAATAGGGGGCAGCTAGGTGGTACAGTGGATAGAGCACCAACCCTGAAATCAGGAGGAACGGAGTTCAAATCTGCACTCAGACACTTAACAGTTCTTAGCTGTATGATCCTGGGCAAGTCACTTAAGCCCTATTGCCTCAGCAAAAAAAAATAAAATAGTCAATAGGATCTATTAAAAACCATCAGCTAGGGGTAGCTAGGTGGTGTAGTGGATAGAGCATCAGCCCTGAAGTCAGGAGGGCCTGACTTCAAATCTGGTCTCAGACACTTAACACTTCCTAGCTGTGTGACCCTGGGCAAGTCACTTAACCCCAATCGCCTCAGCAAAAATGCAAAAAAAAAAAAAAAACACCAAACAAACAAACAAACAAAAAAACCCATCAGCTAGCCTCATATGTTATGGTGATACTGGAACCATTCCCAATAAGACCAGGCGTGAAACAAGGTTGCCCACTATTACCATTAGTATTCATATTGAATTAGAAATGCTACCTTTGGCAATAAAAGAAAAAAAGATTAAAGGAATTAGAGTAGGCCATGAGGAAACCAAATTATCACTCTTTGCAGATGATATGATGCTATACTTAGAGAATTCTAGAGAATCAACTAAAAACCTATTAGAAATAATCCACAACTTTAGCAAAGATGCAGGATACAAAATAAATCCACATAAATCATCAGCATTTTTAAACATCACTAACAAAATCCAACAGTAAGAGATACAAAGAGAAATTCCATTTAAAATAACTGTTGATAGTATAAAATATTTGGGAATCTATGTGCCAAGGGAAAGTCAGGAACTATATGAAAACAACTAAAAAACACTTTTCACACAAATAAAGTCTGATGTAAACAATTGGAAAAATATCCAGTGCTCTTGGATAGGTTGAGTGAATATAATAAAAATGGCAATACTATCTAAACTAATCTATTTATTTAGTGCTATACCAATCAAACTCCCAAGAAACTATTTTACTGACCTAGAAATAATAACAACAAAATTCATCTGGAAGAACAAAAGGTCAAGAATTTCAAGGGAATTAGTGGGGAAAAAAAGCAAATGAAGGTGGTCTACCTATGCCAATCTAACATATTATAAAGCAGCGGTCATCAAAACTATTTGGTAGTGGCTAAGAAACAGAGTACTTGATCAGTGAAATAAATTAGATTCACGGGACAAAATGGTCAATGACTATAGAAATCTAGTGTTTGACAAACCCAAAGACCCCAGCTTTTGGCATAAGTACTCACTATTTGACAAAAACTTCTGGGAAAATTGGAAACTAGTATGGCAGAAACTAGGCATTGACCCACACCTAACAATGTATACCAAAATAAGGTCGAGATGGATTCATGATCTAGACATAAAAATGACATTATAAACAAATTAGAACAATGTAGGGTGGTTTACCTCTCAGACCTGTGGAGGAGGAAGGAATTTGTGACCAAAGAAGAACTAGAGATCGTCATTGATCACAAAATAGATAATTTTAATTATATCAAGTTAAAAAGTTTTTGTATACATAAAACAGATGCAGACACGATTAGAAGGGGAGCACTAAACTGGAAAAATATTTTTACATTCAAAGGTTCTGATAAAGGCCTGATTTCTAAAATAGATAGAGAACTAACTCAAATTTATAAGAATTCAGGCCATTCTCCAATTCATAAATGGTCAAAGGATATGAAAAGACAATTTTCAGATGAAGAAACAAACTATTTCTAGTCATATGAAAAGGTGCTCCAAATCACTATTGATCAGAGAAATGCAAATGAAGACAACCCTGAGGTAGCACTACACACCTGTCAGATTGGCTAAGATGACAGGAAAAGATAATGACGAATGTTGGAGGGGGTGTGGGAAAACTGATACACTGATATATTATTGGTGGAACTGTGAATGGATCCAACCATTCTGGACAGAAATCTGGAATTATGCTCAAAAAAGTTATCAAAGTGTGCCTACCATTTGACCCAGCAGTGTTTCTACTGGGCCTATATCCCAAAGAGATCTTTCCCAAAGGAGGGAAAGGGACCCACATGGGCAAAAATGTTTGTGACAGCCCTTTTTGTAGTGGCTAGAACCTGGAAACTGAATGGATGCTCATCAATTGGAGAGTGGCTAAATAAGTTATGGTATATGAATGTCATGGAATATTATGGTTCTGTAAGAAAGGACCAGCAGGATGATTTCAGAGAGGCCTAGAGAGACTTGCATGAACTGATGCTAAATGAAATGAGCAGAACAGGAGATCATTATACACAATGATCAATTCTGATGGACATGGTACCAACGAGGTGATTCAAATCAGTTCCTGTTATTCATCGAGGAAGACAGTCATATACATTGAGAGAGGCCTGTGGGAACTGATTGTGGACCACAACATAGAATTTTCATGCTTTCTGTGGATGCTTGTTTTCTTTTCTCTTTCTATATTTGATTTTTCTTGTGCTGCAAGATAACTGTATAGATATGTATACATATATTGGATTTATCATATATTTTAAAATGTTTAACATGTGTTAGACTACCTGCCATCTAGGAAAAGGGGTAAGGGGAAGGAGGGAAAAAGTTGGAACACAAAGTTTTGCAAAGGTCAATGTAGAAAAATTACTCATGTTGTAAATAAAAAGCTTTAATAAAAAAAAGAGTCACTGAAAATAAAGTTACTGACCTTCTGACTTCCTTCAAGTCCCAACCACAACCACAACCTTCCCCAATCCCTCCTAATTTCAGTGTTTTCCCTCTTGTAATTATTTCCTGTTTATAATGTTTATCCAAATTTGTTTATGTATTTTTTGCACAGCATCTCCTTTATTAGATTAGAAGGTCTTTGAGGGAAGACTTTTGCCTCTTTTGGAATCCCCAGTGCTTTCCACATTATTTGTTGATTGAGTGGTGACCTGATCCAAATATTCTGGACAGTAACCATGGCCAGAGGGCTAGGAAACCGTGTGTGCCTTTTGACACAGACCAGGAGACCCACTCCTGGGTCTGTATCCCAAAGAAATAAAAAGCAAAAGGAAAAAGCATCTGTTTGTGCAAAAATATATCTATAACAGCTTTCGAGTGGTAACAAAGAACTGGAAATGGAGGAATTGCCCATCAGATGTGCAGCTCCAGTTGTGATCCATGACTGTTGAAATATCATTGTGCTATAAAAAAGACAAACAGAATGATTGAAGGAAAACCTTGGAAAGGCTGGTGGGAACTGATGCAAAGCGGAGTGAGCAGAAACAGGACAACTTTGTACAGTCATAAAAATTTGGTCTAATGATCAATTCTGAATAACTTACCTCTTCTCAGCAGTACAGCAATCCGAGACAATTGCAAAGGACTCCTGATGAAAGATGTTATCCCCCTCTAGACAAAAAAAAGAAGGAAAATGAATGTAGAATTAGGCATACTTTTAAAAACACATTTCTTTCTCTTAGGTTGGGTGGGGAAGATTTCTGTATTCTTTCACAAGAAAAAGTTTCAGTGCAATGAAATCTTGACCCCCTAAGAAAAGAAATGGCCTATGTATTTTGGCTAAATGCCTTCCAGTGACTGTAGAAGGGAAGGACGAGGCTAATGGCTACCCCTGCATTGTGAGCAGCCTCAAAAGCCAATCTCTGGGGATGCAACAAAGCCCTGCCATCCTCCGAGTCAAGAGCAGTGAGGATGGTCACCATCCCTCTGACGTTTTCGGCTTCCTCCCCAGCAACCTGCATCAGCTCCTCATAATTGCAGAGGATGCCATAGAGGTTCCAGGCAGAAGCATTTTCTCCTCCTAACTTTGGTCTCACAATCTTCTTCCCTATTTCCACCTGGCACCTAAAATGCCTGTTCCCTTTCTTCATCTCATCTTCTAAGAACCTCAGGGCATGATGGGCAAGGGGTTCCCTCTTCCTCCTGTCTAACTCATCAATCACGATCCTGGGGATGATGATGAACCTACTGCTCTGGCCCATCTCCCTTATGAGAGAAAGGTACTGGAAGAGAGCCATGGTGTCTATGATAAGATAAGGGGAAAGGGCTGTCTGAAGCCGGAGCAGCTGGAAGGACCTCTCCAATGATTCTACTTCATTCTGCAGCTGCTGCTGAGCTGCGCCTTCCTTGCTGCAGGCTGGTGCCCCTTCCTCCAGAGTGTCCTGTGAAGGAGTCTTGCCCATGGGAATTGTCTTGAGGAAGAAGCCCAGTGTAGAGTCGAACAGGATGAGGCTCTGGGGCAGCTGGGTAGCAAAATGTCCAAATGTGCACAGGATGCAGGAGCGGAGAGCGGCCTCTTCCCTGGAGAAAGCAGGAAGCATGTCCAGTTCAAAGTTTAAGGTGCTATGGGCAGCCTGGAAGGGTGTGAGGGTGTGCAGAATTACATCCTCCAGGAGAGGCATAGAGATGGGGGGAGTCTGCTGCTCAAAGTGGGGCAGCAGTTCCTGGAGCTGAGGAGCCAGACCAACGTGGGGGGTTCTGAGCTCCTCCGCTCTGGGCAGCAGGTTCAGCACCACTAGTAGGTCACTCCACAGGCCCGGGCACATGTTCATGTTGAGCTCCGTGACCAGCCATTGCAGGATGACTTTGAGAGTGGGGAGCAGCCCTTCTCCAGAGAGAATGTCCAGCCGCTCTTGGAGAGCCTGGACTTTGGGGTGGGTCCAGCTGCTGGAAATCTCCTTTTCCTTTGAGGGTCTCTCATCTTCCTCTTCTTCTGAGAGTTGTTCACTGAAGCTGCTGTCTGAGTCAGAGAGGGAACAGTAAGAAATCTCCCTCCAACCTTCACTGTCCTGTAAGACACCAGAGGTCACATCCAGGTCAGAGACTTCCATTGGTTTGCTGTCCTCCCAGGAGTCTTCGGGGCCAGGAGGTGGAATGGAGAAATAGGACTCCTGGTCATTCTCCCATAACATGCCAACGTTAGCCGAGGCAGGGTGGTGGGGAGTGGGAAGCTCTGGTCCCAGCTCTCCATCTTCCAGCCAAGGCTTCTCAGCCTTTGCCTCCTGGGTTTCAGCCCTCCCTGGGGCCAACTGCTTGTGCAGTCTTGCCTGGAGGTTCCCACCCACAAGGTGGGCAATATGAGAGAAGAAAACCAGGCTGAAGGAGATGGCTGTCTTGCATAGTTCCAAGTTGGTTCTCTTTAAGTTGTCGATAGTCAAGAGGCACAGGATGACCATTTGGAAGAGGATTTGATTCGGCAAGGGGGAGCCATGCTTCTGCTCCCCTCCCGGTCCCCTGGCCCACCCTTGGCCGTCTTTGGCTGACAGGTAGGAGAGACAAAGCTGAAAGTCCTCCAGGACACCCTCACACAGGCTCTCCAGCTTCAAGTCTTTCCTGCCGCTCGGCTTGAGGAGGCTCTGGAGATACAGAAAGCTCACCAGCAACCTTTGGACATCTTCACCTTGCCTCTGCTCCGGCCCTACTTTCCCTCTCAGACCACCTGTCAGCCGTCTGTATGCACTCTCAATTCTCAGGTCTATTTGCTCAAGCCCCAAGGATGCTCCAAGCATGGGGAACTTGGGAATAAATACAACATTGATCAAAGTACGTAGCCTCCAAATGAAAATATTTCGCTCCGGACAGAGTGGCCAGGTGCATGAAGGGCAGCCCCATCTCGGGGATGAGCGTCAGAGTTTTGTAGAAGTACTTTTCAGCTTGCTTCTCTGCAGAGGAATCCATGAACTCGGTCAGAGAGTGGTACAAGTCTCCAATTCGAAGTAGACAACAATGGCAGAACTTCCTAGCCCAGTCCATGTCTTCCACGGAGGGAGAGAGGGCCCTCCAGTCCTGACTCCCAGGGTAGCTGGAAGGCCAGGCTATGTAGTGATCCAATTTCAGCTGAAACAGCGCTTGTATAGAAAAGAAAATGTGATGATAGACACGAATTCCCTTCTGCAAGTGCTCCCGGTAAGCGCCCTCGGGGCTACAAAAACCCGCAAGCGCCCTCTGGGTCTTCCTGAGGTTTTTGATATCCTAATATACTTTCCTATACAGCAGGTCTTCTGCCTCCTTGCCATATTCTCTGGGGCTCAGGAAGATGAGCTGCATGGTCAGTTGTTCAAGTTGGCTCCTTAGGGCCACGTTCTGGGGCTGGAAAACTTCTTGGGGGGCCGTCTCCCTCATGAGGAGGGCATCCAGCTGCTGCGCTGATCCCGCAATCTTCCAGAGAAGGATTTGGGTTTGGTTTTGGTTCATGGTTCCAAATCGCTCTTCACGCGTCTGTTTGGTAATTGGTGCCGTGAAGTCCAAATCAGCTCTTTCCGGAAAATCCCAGGTCTCTTCAGAGAACGGAAACTGAGACAATACGTCCCTCCCCAAAATGGTGAGGTGAAGTCCAAATCACCTAACTAGTGCCTTGAAATCCAAATCCCCTCTTCCCAGAAAATCCCAGGTCTCTTCAGAGAAAGGGAAACTGAGAGAACGTGCCGCCACCTCACTGTCAAGTGAAGAAATGAGTCTCAGGCAGCAGAATCCTTCCT
>JAJPUD010020831.1:2700-24008 GCA_023553655.1 Myrmecobius fasciatus | reverse complement strand
TTTTTTTTTTTTTTTTAGACAGCGTGGATATCTCTTTAAGATAGGGAAAAAAAATGGCGGCTGAAATGCCCGGCTGAAGATTTTCCCCTGGGGCACTTCGGCGAATTAATTTAAGGTGCTGGGTCGGTGGGGGCTAGGACTAAGGCCGAATTACTCCTTAAACAAGGCAAGTTTGCCAGAACACCTGCCCCCAATCAGGGCACAGTGTCCCCAGTGCCTCAGATAAACTCCAGGTGTTTGGAATTTGGAGTTTGGAGTTTTTTGCCAGTCTGAGCTGAGGTGAGCTGAGTCCCACCCTTACTTCTGGCCTCCACCAGAGTTCTCTGACACCAGAGTCCCCTGTTTATCCCTCTGTCCGAGCTAGACAAACCTGATGTGAAGTTTTTCAGAGATATCTGCAAGCAGTATCCAAATATTTCCTGATTCGTTGGCTTGAAGATCAGTTCAGAGGCTTATTTTATTGTTGATTTGAGAGAAGTTCGGAGGATGCACAAAGTTACCTTTTCACTCCGCCATCTTGGCTCCACCCCCCTGCTGGTCGTTTCTTACAGAACAATAATATTCCATGGCATTCATATACCATAATTTATTCAGCCATTCTCCAATTGATAGATATCCATTCAGTTTCAAGTTTCTTGCCACTACAAAAAGGGCTGCCACAAACATTTTTGCACATGTGGGTCCCTTTCCCTCCTTTAAGATCTTTTTGGGATATAGGCCCAGTAGAAACACTGCTGGGTCAAGGGGTATGCACAGTTTGATAACTCTTTGAGCATGGTTCCAGATTGCTCTCCAGAATGGTTGGATTTGTTCACAGTTCCACCAACAATGTATGTGTCCCAGTTTGCCCACATCGCCTCCAACATTCGTCATTATCTTTTCCTGTCATCTTAGCCAATCTGAAAGGTGTGTAGTGGTATCTCAGCGTTGTCTTAATTTGCATTTCTCTGATCAATAGTGATTTGGAGCACCTTTTCATATGACTAGAAAAGTTTAAATTGCTTCACCTGACTGTGTCCCCCATTTGGGGTGTTCTTGGCAAAGAAACTAGAGTGGTTTGCAATTTCTTTCTTCAGGTTATTTTACAGGTGAGGAAACTGAGGTAAACAGGGTTAAGTGACTTGTCAGGGTCATATAGCTAGTAAGTATCTAAGGTCAGATTTGAATTCAGGTCTTCCTGACAACAATTCCAGAAATCTAACCAATTGTACTACTCTAGCTACCTTCTCCCTCTGGAGAAATTCTCAAAAACTCTTGCAATGTGGAGAAAAATCTCATCCTCCAGTCCTGCTTACCTTAGCTTCCTCTCTTTCAAGAACAGGGAGAAATTCTTTGGTCTTTGGATCAATTCACACCATGCCAGAAAGGCATCAGGAAAAGAATACAAAAGAACTTTCAATTATTTCCTCTTGGATTTTGTTGATTATATAAAAAGCTATTGATTTAAATGAGTTTATTTTTCAACTTCCAACTCTATTGAATATATCAATTGTCTCAAGTATGTCTTTATAGATTCCCTAAGATATTCTAATAAGCCACATGTCATCAGAAAATGAGTTTCATCTTGTTTTCTTATTTTTACATATTAAATTTCTTTCTCTTGTCTTATTTCTAGTGATAGCTTTTCTAGGACTATGTTAATGAGCCTGATTTTTTAAAATAGTGTTTTATTTTTTCCCACTTGCATGTCAAGACAATTTTTAGAATTCATTTTTGCAAGATTTTAAGTTCCAAGGTTTTCTCTCACTCTTCCTCTCCTCCCCTCTTCCTAAAGCAGTAGGCAGTTTAATGTAGGTTATACATGTGCTCTCATGTAAAACACATTTCCATATTAGTCACAATTGTGAAAAAAGAGATCAAAAGAAAAAAAAAACCATGAAAAAGAATAAGTGAAAAAAGTGTGCTTCAATCTGCATTCATAGTCCATCAGTTCTTTATCTGAAGGTATATAGCATTTTCTATCATGAGATTGCTTTCCCAGTTCTGCTCATTTTGCTTTGTATCAGTTCATACAAATCTTTCTAGGTTTTTCTGAAATCTGTCGCTTAATCATTTCTTATTGCATAACAATATTCCATTGCATTCATATACTACAGTATGTTCAGCTATTCTCAATTGAGGAGAATCCCTTCAATTTCCAGTATTTTGCCATCAGGAAAAGGGCTGCTATAAATATTTTGGCACACATAGATCTTTTTCCCTTTTTAATGATCTTTTTGAAATATAGACTTAAGTAGTGGTATTTCTGGATCAAAAAGTAAAATGCAGTTTGGTTGCCCTTTGGACATAGTTCCAAATTGCTCTCTAGAATGGTTGAATTAATTCACAACAATGCATTAGTGCCCCAATTTTCTCAATCCTCTCCAACATTTAGCATTTTCATTTTTTGTCATATTTATCAATTCATGGTTATGAGGTGGTATCTCAGAGTAGTACTGACTTGCATTTCTCTAATTAAAAGGTTTTTAGAAAAAGAAACTGACTTAGAGTACTTCTTCATATGGCTATAGATAGTTTTGATTTCTTCACCTGAAAACTACTTGTTCAGATATTTTGACCATGTATCATTTAGATAAATGCTTGTGCAATTTTTTTCATTTAATATAATCAAAACAATCTATTTTATATTTTGTAATGCTTTCTATCTCGTTTGGTAATGAATTCTTTTCTTTATTGATCTGACAGGTAGACTCTTACTTGCTCTTATAATTTGCTTCTGGTGACACACTGTATATCTAAATCATGTACTTATTTTGATCTTATCTTGATATATGGTACGAAATGTTAATCTATACCTAGTTTGTGCCTATTGATTTAAGGTTTTCTTAGTAGTTTTTGTCAAGTAGTGAGTTCTTATCCCAAAGGCTGGAGTCTGTCAAACACTAGGTTATCATGGTCATTGACACCTGTGTCTTGTATATCACATCTATTCCATCGATCTGCAACTCTATTTATTAGTCAATACAAATAGTTTCCATGACTAATGCTTTATAATATTGTTTGAAATATGGTATTTCTAGGTCATCTTCCTTTACATTTTTATTGTTATTTTAGCTTTATAAGATAATGTTTAGTACATTTAATGCAATGGGTATTGCATTAAATAAGGATATTAATTTACATAGAATTGTTATTTTTATTATATTGGATCAACCTACCCTTACAACAACTGATATTTTTCCAATTCTTTTTTTCTGAGTCATTTGAAATTAAGTGACTTGCCCAGGGTCACACAGCTAGGAAGTTTTAAGTGTCTAAGGCCAGATTTGAACTCAGGTCCTCCTGATTCAGGGCTGGCACTCTATCCACTGTGCCACCTAGAAGGGATTATTAATGAAGGATGGATTGAATGAGATATGAATTGAGGTATGGATTTTATTGTTGTTTAGTCAGCTTTAAATTATATCTGATTATTGGTGACCCCATTTGGGATTTTCTTGACAGAGATACTATAGTAGCTCGCTATTTTCTTTTCCAGCTCAGTTTACAAATGGAGAAATTGAGGCAAAGAGACTTATGTGAATTTTCCAGCTAGTAAGTGTTTGAGGCCAGATTTGAACTCAGGAAAATAAGTCTTCCAGACTCCAGGCCAGATATTCTATCTACTATGCCACCTAACTGCTCACCCAAGATTACTCCCAACATTTAAATTCTATGATACTGGGATTCTGTAAACAGCTAAATAAATTTGTAAACATTTACTTGACTTTGTAGCTGTCCCTAAAGTGATAGGAGACAAGGAAGAAATCTTTTCCAAGTGCTCAGAACTTCACTTTGCCCTCTTTGTTTTATAGTATCTTAAAACATTCTACATGCCCTAGAACAGATGTTCCACAATATTACTGATTGATATTCAGAGTTTCCTAGCTAAGTATTGGAGCTAAGAATTGTGGATTTGTGTAGGTTTATTTTCCATTTTGCAGTTTTCTTGAAGCTGCTACTTGTCTCAAGTAGTTTCTTTCCTGATTCTCTGAGGTAATCCATCAGGTTATCAACAAATGGAGCCAGTTTGGCCTCCTATTTTCTTACTTTTATATCTTTAATTTTTTCAATAATAGCTGGGTGTTAAAAACAAAAAAAAAGCATGAAGCGGACAACTGAGCAAAGTATTCATTTTTATCTAAACAAACTCACATAGAGTACATTATTTAGACAGCTTTTATTAGATTTTTGTCTTTAAACATCTGTTCCTTCCAGGTTAAGACATAGTGTAAGTTTGGGAAATGATTTGAAAGCACAATCATACATCAAGATCAATAGTTTCAATGTAAAATGCTATCATGCTGTAAGAAATTCTATAATAGTTTCCAGTATTGTAAACAAAATGGAAAGATGTTTTGTATATGGTGAGAACAAATGTCAGATATTAGTGCTATGCAAAGATGAAAATTTAAATTTCATTTTCTATCATTATGAACCCTTTCCCCAAGAGACAGATAATAGTACTTTGCATTAAAATGACACTTTTCTTTCCAAAGAGCATTCATTCTTCTTATCCCATTTATTCTCACATCATCCTAGTCAGATAGGTTAACATTATTTCATATTTGTTAGTTGGAAAAATCAAGATATAGAAAGATTAAATGTCTTTGCTTGAAGTCATATTCTGAGACCCTGTCAAAGCTATGACTTTAGAAAAGTTTGTAGTGCTTTGATTATCTAATAAATGGCTCATAGCAACAGCATCAAGATTAGATATAGACGGTATTAATAGGTAATTATTAAAGGCAATTCCCAAGTTAAGCAGGTTAACACCTCCTTTGTAATTTATATTCTTTAAAATATTTGTAGTAGTATTTTATTTTCCCAAATACATGTAAGGATAGTTTTCAACATTCATCTTTGGAAAACCTTGTGTTACAGATTTTTTCTTCCTCTTTCCCCACTTCCTCCTCCCCAAGACAGCAAGCAATCCAATATATGTTAAACAGACATAATTCTTCTAATTTCTGTCATCTTGGCTAATATGAGAAGTGTGAAATGGTACCTTAAAATTGTCTCAATATGCATTTCTTTAATCAATAGTGATTTAGATTATTTTATATGTGACTAGAAATGGTTTTAATTTTTTTCATTTGAAAATTGTTCATATCCTCAAACCATTTATCAACTGGGGAATGGCACAGTTCTTTATATATTTTAGAAATGAGGCCTTTATCAAAAACACTGCCTGTAAATTCCTCCACCCCAATTTTGTTTTTCCCTTCTAATCTTGGCTGTGTTGGGTTTGTTTGTACAAAAACTTAAATGTCATCAAAATTATCCATTTTGCATTTCACAATGTGCTCTAGTTCTTCTTTAATCATATGTTCCTTTCTTCTCCACCAATCTGAGAGGTAGACTATACCTTGTTCTAATTTGCTTATAGTATCAAACTTTATGTTTAAATCATGAACCCATTTTGACTTTTTCTTGGTATAGGGTATTAGATGTTGGTCAAAGCTTAGTTTCTGCCATACTAGTTTCCAATTTTCTCAGCAATTTTTGTCAAATGGTGACTTCTTATTCCAGAAGCTGGAGTCTTCAGATTTATCAAGCAGTGGATTACTATAGCCATTGAAAATTATGTCTTGTGAACCTAATGTATTCCCTTGATCCCCTGCTCAATTTCTTAGCCAGTACCAGATGATTTTGATAACTGCTGCTTTATAATTTTAGGTCTGATACATGTAGCTTAAATTCTTAAAGAGTGGCCCAGCTCCTACCTAGAATATAAAGAACATAAAGAACATAAATCACTCACTTGTCCAGGATCATAGAGGTAGAGCTTGAACCCAAACTTTTCTGGCTTCTAGGGCAGACCATTGTATAATATTCCATATTGTCATTCATCCTCAGAATTATTTCAGTTTATGTAGTTTTACATGTTACCAAGTTTTAAGTTGTCCTCCCAACAATTCTGTGAATTAAAGAATGTAAATATTATTATTTCCCATATATATATATATATATATATACACACACATATATATATACATATAAGGTAAGTCTATATATCTTATATACATAAAGTATATATACACAAGGTGTACAAAATATACATAAGGTAACTGAGGCTCAAAGATTTGGGTTTCTGGATTATAATTTAAAATATAAGAATAATTAATATCTTTTCAGAAAGCCTTTCCCAACTCTACTTAATTCTAGCATCTTCCTTCTGTTGATTATTTCCCATTTTTATACATATAATTTGCTTTCTATGTATATGTTTTCATGTTGTCTCCCATTATTCATTAAGATACTTGAGGATAGGACTATTTTCTCTGTCTTTTTGTATCCTCAGTAGTTAGCATCGTGCCTGGTACATGATAGCACTTCAGAGTTATTGATGGATTGATTGAATAGAGTTCATTAACAAGGATTAATAAAATGTAACTGTCTATTTTTTTTCAATTCTAATCCAAAAAGTATTAAAGTGAAAAGGGAGTGGGGAAAATAGAGAGCCTCCTATGTATTTACATCAAGGTAGATAAAGAATAGTCAAGATTTAGGGGCAGCTAGGTGGCGCAGTGGATAGAGCACCAGCCCTGAAGTCAGGAAGACCAGAGTTCAAATCTGGTCTCATACACTTAACATTCCCTAGCTGTGTGACCCTGGGCAAGTCACTTAACCTCAACTGCCTCAGCAAAAAGCAAAAAAAAAAAAAAAAGAATAGTCAAGATTTAGAAAGAAAAATTAACAATAGAGACATTCAAAAATTCAAGGGAGATGAAATTTAAAAAAAGGAACAAACAACAAAGCTACATACTCAGATAAGTATATAGTATACTAAGAGCCAAGTGTCAGAAATTGTGGTAAGTGCAGGACATTAAAAAGTGAAAATAAAACAATCCTGTATTCTATCAGGGAGTCAATATAGATATGGATATGGATATATGTACATATATAGGGATATATTTGTATGTATTTATGTACATATAGGTTACCTCTAGATGGCACAGTGACTAGAGTGATGGTCCCAGAGTCAGGAAGATTCATTTGCCTGAATTCAAATCCATCCTCAGACACTTACTAGTGGTGTGATCCTGAGCAAGTCACTTAATCCAGTTTGCCTCAGTTTTCTCATCTGTAAAATGAGCTGGAGAAGAAAATGGCAAATTTTTCAATATTAGGAAAACTATTAACGTAATTGACTATATTAATAACCAAATTAACAAAAAACATATGATAATCTCAATAGATGCAGAAAAAGCATTTGATAAAATCCAACATCCATTCCTATTAAAAACATTAGAGAGTATAGGAATTAATGGACTTTTCCTTAAAATAGTCAGTAGCATCTATTTAAAACCATCAGCTAGCATCATATGTAATGGTGATAAACTGGAACCATTCCCAATAAGATCAGGGGTGAAACAAGGTTGCCCACTATCACCATTACTGTTCAGTATTGTATTAGAAATGCTAGCCTTGGCAATAAGACAAGAAAAAGAGATTAAAGGAATTAGAGTAGGTCATCAGGAAACCAAATTATCACTCTTTGCAGATGATATGATGGTCTACTTAGAGAACCCTAGAGAATCAACTAAAAAACTATTAGAATTAATCCACAACTTTAGCAAAGTCGCAGGATACAAAATAAATCCACATAAATCATCAGCATTTTATACATCACCAACAAAATGCAACAGCAAGAGATACAAAGAGAAATTCCATTCAAAATAACTATCGATAGTATAAAATATTTGGGAATATATCTGCCAAGGGAAAGTCAGGATCTACATGAGCAAAACTACAAAACACTCTCCACACAAATAAAGTCAGATCTAAACAATTGGAAAAACATCAAGTGCTCTTGGATAGGTCGAGCGAATATAATAAAGATGGCAATACTACCTAAACTGATCTATCTATTTAGTGCTATACCAATCAAACTCCCAAGAAATTATTTAACTGAACTAGAAAAAATAACAACAAAATTCATCTGGAAAAACAAAAGGTCAAGAATTTCAAGGGAATTAATGAAAAAAAAATGCAAGTGAGGGTGGCCTAGCTGCACCAGATCTAAAACTATATTATAAAGCAGTGGTCACCAAAACCATTTGGTACTGGATAAGAAATAGAGTAGTGGATCAGTGGAATAGGTTAGGTTCACAGGACAAAATACTCAATGACAATAGTAATATAGTGTTTGATAAACCCAAAGACCCCAGCTTTTGGGATAAGTACTCACTATTGCGCAAAAACTGCTGGGATAATTGGAAACTAGTATGGAAGAAATTAGGCATTGACCCACACCTAACACCATATACCAAGATAAGGTCAAAATGGATTCATGATCTAGGCATAAAGAATGATATTATAAACAAATTAGAACAATGTAGGATGGTTTACCTCTCAGACCTGTGGAGGGGGAAGGAATTTGTGACCAAAGAAGAACTAGAGGTCATCATTAATCACAAAATAGATAAGTTTGACTATACCAAGTTAAAAAGTTTTTGTACAAACAAAATGAATGCAGACAAGATTAGAAGGGTAGCAGTAAACTGGGAAAATATTTTTACATCCAAAGGTTCTGATAAAGGCCTCATTTCTAAAATATATCGAGAATTGACTCAAATATACAAGAATTGAAGCCATTCTCCAATGGATAAATGGTCAAAAGATATGAAAAGACAATTTTCAGACGAAGAAATTGAAACTATTTCCAGTCACATGAAAAGGTGCTCCAAGTCACTATTGATCAGAGAAATGCAAATTAAGACAACTCTGAGGTACCACTACACACCTGTCAGATTGGCTAAAATGA
Organism: Myrmecobius fasciatus; assembly: GCA_023553655.1. Classification (NCBI taxonomy): domain Eukaryota; kingdom Metazoa; phylum Chordata; class Mammalia; order Dasyuromorphia; family Myrmecobiidae; genus Myrmecobius; species Myrmecobius fasciatus. The sequence continues at coordinate 15,259 of JAJPUD010020831.1, read as the reverse complement.
CAGGAAAAGATAACGATGAATGTTGGAGGGGATGTGGGAAAACTGGGACACTGATACATTGTTGGTGGAACTGTGAACGGATCCAACCATTTTGGAGAGCAATTTGGAGCTATGCTCAAAAAGTTATCAAACTGTGCATACCCTTTGACACAGCAGTGTTTCTACTGGGCCTATATCCCAAAGAGATTTTAAAGGAGGGAAAGGGACCCAAATGTGCAAAATGTTTGTGGCAGCCCTTTTTGTAGTGGCAAGAAACTGGAAATTGAAAAGATGCCCATCAATTGGAGCATGGCTGAATAAATTATGGTATATAAATGTTATGGAATATTTTTGTTCTGTAAGAAATGACCAACAGGAGGATTTCAGAGAGGATTGGAGAGACTTGCATGGACTGATGCTGAGTGAAATCAGCAGAACCAGGAGAACATTATACACAGCAACAGGACTATACGATGATCAATTTTGATGGACATGGTTCTCTTCAACAATGATGTGATTCAAACCAGTTGTTCTGCGATGAAGATAGTCATATACATCCAGAGAGAGGCCTGTGGCAACTGAGAGTGAACCACAACACAGCATTTTAATGCTTTCTGTGAATATTTCCATGCATTTTGTTTACTTTCTTAGGTTGTTTTTTTTTCTTCTTCTCTTTCTAGATCTGATGTTTCTTGTGCAGTAAGATAACTGTATAGATATGTATACATGTATTGTATTTGTCATATAATTTATCCTATCTAGCATGTATTAGATTACCTGTCATCTAGGGGTGGGGGTGGGGGGAAGGAGGGGAAAAGCTTGGGAAAAAAAAAGTTTTTGCAAAGGTCAATGTTGAAAGGTCACTCATATGTTTTGTAAATAAAAAGCTTTATATAAAAAAAATAAAAAAAAAGAAAATGGCAAATTTTCTAGTATTTCTGCCAAGAGAACCCCAAATAGGGTTACAAAAGAGTTGGAAGCAACTGAAAAATGATGGAACAATAACAATATGCATGTGTATTTATCTGTATGTGTTTCTATATAGTTTAAATCCTAACACATGCTGTGTTACCTAGGGAAAATTATTTAACATAACTTTTGGGGGTCATCATTTCCTTAATTATAAAAGAAAGTGGACCGGAATGACCCTTTTTCTCTAATCTTCATCAGGTATATCAGGTATTTGTTGAAATTAATTCCAGGAATATGGCTCTAAAATAATACACCTTATTTAAAAGACATAGATCCCAAAAATCTTAGTGCAGTTTGAAGTCGCTGTAGCTTGTCAAACTATTACAAGTTAAAACTGTAATAAGACTTTTGAGAGATCCTGTATTAAGAAAATATACTTGTATGTGGAAACTTAGGAAGCAGAAATGAAGATGGGAGGGGAGAGAATCATACTAAACAATATTTGCTTGAAAATTAGTGGGTGTAGAAACAGAATCAATATTTCCATTGAAGCATTGCCGTAGACCATCTGGACAAAGAAATGAAACAGATTAGAATTTAGGGAAAAAAATTATAAGCCTGCTATAGAGGCACTTAGTAGTAGTAATGAGGGAATTATTAGAACATCTTCTGGAGTGCTCTCTCTCTCTGCCTCTCTGTCTCTCTGTGTGTCTGTCTATTTCTCTGTCTCCGTCTCTTTGTCTCTGTCTCTGTTTCTCTCTGTCTCTCTCTCTGTTTCTCTCTCTCTCTTTCTCTCTTTAATTAGAAGAGCTGATGATTGACTGATTTGTGTTAATGATCATTTATCTTTCTAGAGCTAGGGAAATCAATAGGATGGTTCTGAATATGATTCTTACTACAAAGGACAATCTTATCCAGAGTGGAAAGAATGAGAAATCCATGGGATAGAGAAGAAGGAGAAAGCCAGGCACAATCTGCAGTGAGACTAGATCTAGGAATAGCAAATTTCAAAACATTCAGAGAAAGGATAGGCAAGATTCCAAAGATTAAAATTAATTAAAATTAGAGGAAGTGGACTCTGAGATGTAAGGAAACTTTCAAGGGTGAAATTTTGAAGACATAAAGAGAAGCTAATTCCAATAAGCAGAAATGTGGGAGTTGTCTGAAAAAAATCAAACATGCAGAAACCAATGTAGACTTAATATATATATATATATATATACATATATATATATATGTATATATATATATTATATTTCAATTACTATATAAAGAGAAAGTTATAGATATAGCTTATTAAGATTTTAGCAAATCAAATTGATGCACTTTTTCATGTTATTGTCATAAAAGCTAATAAGGGTGATAGTGTAGTGAGGGTTCAATAAAAAAATATAGAATAGGCCTATAAGAATAGTGTGAGGAATGCTAAAGTTCAAAATGAGCCATGGCTATTATTTCTGGATAGGTTCTTGTTTTCTTAACAGGTTTTTTTTGTTTTTGTTTTTGTTTTTGTTTTGTGTTGTTCCCCAAATTGGGAAGAGAAAGAAAGATCACAGAAAAGATAAGAAGAATGGGTTTTGAAATATAAAAGAGGGGAAAAACTATTTAATAGGGAGTTAATTCCAAGTTAAAGGAAGAAATAGGAAAATAGCATCAAACTGCAGTTAATAGGTTCAAATAGTCACCAGACCCAAGTAAACTATGTACTGAAGAAATAATTTTCAGAAATAATGACTGAGCCACTGGCAGTAATCTTTGTAAGACAATAAAGAATTAGAAAAGATTTGTGAGACTGGGGAAGAGAAAATCTCCATTGTCACAGAAGGGAAGAAAATTTAGTCTACAATTTATAGATAAGTAGCTTGACTTTGATTTCTGGAAAAATTTAATTTATTACTAAAGAACAGTTAGTGAGCATTTAGAAAAGGAAACCATGATCCCAAAGAACCATTATGATTTCACAAACATGCCAAGCAAGACTAACTTTATTTCCTTTTTTTTGATAAGGCTACTCTTTTAGGGGAATATTCTATAGCTTACTGAATAAGCATTTGAAGAGGTCTCTCATTCTGTTCTTATATAAAAGATGGAGATTTATTTGGGAGTAGAACTGCTTTAATGGATGGACCTAACGAACAATAACAAATACATGTTGGCCTATAGAAATATTGGTAATGGAATATTTCAGAGAAATGTTCTTGGCTATGTGCTATTTGACATTTTAATCAATGACTTAGACAAATGGATAGATATCCCTTATCAAGTGGACACATAATAGAAAATTGGGAGTGATAGCTTACATGTTGGACGACAGGCTCAAAATCAAATTAAAAAACTCGGACAGGCTAAAAGATGGCTGAAACTCAAGATAAGGTCAGACAGCAGTTCATTCAAAAAAATGTGAGAGTTTTAGTGGCCAGAAAAGTCAATATTATATAATAGCTTAAAAAGTTATTGCTATAGTGGATATCCTGCCATCTAGGGGAGGGGTGGGGAGTAGGGGGGAAAATTTGTAACAGAAAGCTTTGTAAGGGTTAATGTTGAAGAATTACCCATACATATGATTTACAAATAAAATGTTTTAATAAAAAAAGTTATTGCTATTCTATATTAAGTTAGGTACAGTCCCCAGACTGAAATGATAGACCAATGCTCTTTAGAGTGCAACTGGAATTCTAGCTTCCATTCTAGGTGATGTATTTGAGGAAGACCATTGACAAAGTAGATCATATCCATAGAGAATGACCAAGAGAGTAAGAAGAATGGAAACCATTACATATGAGGATCAATAGAAGTAACTAGAGCTATTATAACTGGCTCTTTTCAAGTTTCTGAAAGACTGACACTTGAAAATACTTGTCTTACTTGTTATGACCTGAAATAAAGAGGGAAATTGGGTTTGATTTGGTTGGGGAATGGGTAGAAAAAAATTTATACCAAGGAGACTATGAGATAGTTGAAAGAATCGTGGGTTTGAAGTATATAAAGGTGTATTTGTGTGTATTGTGCCCATGTAGTTTACTTGCATCCACATTGATGTACAGATATAGTTCATAAAGAGGAATGAATAACTACTTCTAGAATCCCTTCCACCTGTCCTTCTCCAAAGGAGATTTTTTGATTCCTGTCAGTTCCGCAATGAACATACATATTAAATAGCAAATAAACACATTGATCCAAACTGATAACAAACAGAAATAAGAAAAATAAATGTAAAGATGAGAATATCCAGACAGTACATGGAGTGAATAAATTCTCCCATTAGAAGTGAAATATCTAGGCTCAACTAAGAGAGTCCCATTACTGACTCTGGGGTAACTTCCAAAAGCTTATGGTACAGTAAGCTTAGAATGCAAACATTTACATATCAGCCTTTTCCCAGAGTCTTTCTTTCCTTTAAAGACATCTCTCTGCAAAGATTCTAAAATTATGTGCCATTTCTCTTGAAGTTAGAAGGCAAATTTTTTTTCTTTCCCCAAATTCTCACAACTCTAACTTCATATAGGCAGAATGAATAATTAATCTTCAGCAATAAAAGGAGTCATATAAATGGACTTTGAGCATATACATACAGGCATGCATTTTTGCATATCTTGAAAGACAGTGGGTTAACTCATTGAAGATCTCTTAAGTGCAGATTAGAAGTCCAATTATTATGTATGCAATAATGCATTAGGTATGCATCCTTATTAATCTATAAAATGAATTAGATGGTCTCTTTGGACATAGCCTAGCCAATTCTGATAATCTATGATTCTCTTGACTTGCCCATACCTATATATTTCATAAATATCAAAAGCAGGATTCAATCAAAGTCTTTTGGCTCCAGTTAAAGAGTGATTTCATTCTTATACCTACCCAAATACATGAAAGCTTATTATAAACATATTACATATTTGAAGTTTCAGTGCTCAACAATTTAAATCTCTTAAAACTTCACTCTGCAATTCAAGTGTTATACCCTAAGGGGAAATTACAAAATTTTAACAGAACATTTCAAGAGGAAAGTAAGACTTCAGTGAGTTCAGGATGATGTTTTCTGTATGTTATCTCCCAAATTTTCAAAACCAAAACTCATGACAGATGACTTGGCAAATGTATCCCTTCACAAAATCTTGTTAAAATGATACTTGTTTTTGAAATTCAAATTATCTTTATGAATGTAGGTCACAAGTTTGGAGCACCTCTGGCAAGACAACCACCAGTTTCCAAATGACTAAAACACTATTCTTTTTAAAATATCTAGGACTTAGACAAAACCTATTCAGGCAAGATTAGATGGGAAGCAGAAAATTGGGAAAGAATTTTTACAGCCAATATTTCAGATAAAGGCTTCAATACTAAAATACATAGAGAATTTGGTTAAATTTATTATGCAAGTCATTCCCCAATTGATAGTCAAATGATATGAACAGACAATTTTGAGATGAAGAAATTAAAGCTTTTAATAGTCACATGAAAAATGTTCTAAATCACTATTAATTAGAGAAATACAGATTATGACAATTCTGAGGTACCACTTCATACCTCTCAGATTGGCTAAGATGACAGGAAAAGATAATGATAAGTTTTGGAAGGGATGTGGGAAAATTGGGACACTAATTCATTGTGGAGTTGTGAAATGATCCAACCATTTTGGAAAGCATTTTGGAACTATGCCCAAAGGGCTATCACACTGTACTTTGATACAGCAGTGTCACTGCTTGTTATATATCCCAAAGACATCTTAAAGGAGGAGGAAAGATTTACTTGTGCAAAAATGTTCGTAGTACTATTTTTTTTTTGGTAATGGCAAGGACTTGGAAATTGTACAAATGCCCATCTATTGGGGAATGGCTGAATATATTATGATATATGAATGGAATGGAATGTTATTGTTTTATAAGAATTAATGATCTGGCCAATTTCAGAAAAGAGTGAAAAGATTTACATGAACTGATGCTGAGTGAAGTAAGTGGAATCAAGAGAACATTACATACAATAACAGAAAGATTATCTGATGATCAGCTATGATAGACTAAAGCCCTTACATTGGTAAGGATCCAAGACAATTCCTATAGAATTGGAATGGAAAATGCCATCCGTATCCAGAGAGAGAATTATGGAGATTGAATGTGGATAGAAGAATGGTATTTTCACCTTTTTTGTTTATTTGTTTGCTTTTTCTTTCTCTTGTTTTTTCTCTCTTTTGTTCTGATTTTTTTAACATGACAAATATAAAAATATGTTTAAAATTATTGTACACATATATGTAAACCATATCAGATTGCTTGCTGTCTCGGGGAGAACAAATTGGAACACAAACTCTTACAAAAATGAATGTTTAAAACTATGCACTTAGAAAAGTAAAATACTATTGAGGAGAAAAAAAGAAAATGAGTAATAAAACATCTAGGACTTGACTGTTAGTTGGAATAATAGAATCACCATTTTTTACAAAAGGATTGTATGAAAGTAAATAGAATTCCTAAGACATATAGTGTATTTATTCACTTCATTTTAGCTATTTATAAAAAAGCTCAAGTTAAGCTTTACAACTCACCCCACATCTTTCCATCCCAAACCTTTCCAGGTAGCTTTATCCTATTTCTCAGAAAGGTCCTTCTAAGACATGCAATTCACATCTTGGAATGGCCATAAGAGAAGTTGGAGTTTCTTTCATCAAAACCTTTCTCTGATTTCTCAATTATATTTCATAGGATTTTGTCAAATTCATATCCTGATCTCTACTCTTGAAGGCATCAGAAGAATGTAAAAGTAAACATAGTCTAAATATGTTTATCTTATCTCTTCTGGAAATGTCAAAGCACATCATGCATTCCTTCTGCTCAAAGGAAGCTTCCTTATATTATAGTTAGCTTGTTAGTGTTTTCATTTTCTTTTGATAAAGAACTATTTCAATCCTCACAACCCACTGTTTGGTTTAAATTGTATATATATTTGTATATATATATATATATATCATATGGTGCCACCCACTTCATCCCATCCCCACTTGAATTAGCATGCTAGGTCCTCAGAGAACCGTTGTCACTGCTCCTGTCAGGGCTCCAGGGATAATATTGAGAAGCTAAAGAAGTATTTCTCTAATGGCATATAGATTATAAGCCCTCATAAGCATGCTAGTTTTCAAGATCTTGCCTTTAGGTGTAGCTTTTTCTGTGATAGTTTCTATTTTCCTCTGTTCATTATATCTAGTCTATCCTTGACTCCCAATTCAGTCACTGTTCCCAGACTCTGCTGTCCCCAAGGATGCTACTAGGGCAAATTCTCTGTCTCTTTGAAGTTTACAACATGCTTTTCTGGACAAAGGGGAGAACAAGACTAAGACAGAACAAGTTTTTCCAACCCCTTTCTACCTATCCCCTTTCTCTAAGCAGCTCCTTCTCAGACTTACTTTGGAAACTTCCACCTCTAAGATTCCAGATACTCAGATTTCTGAGTTCCAAACTACTCTAATATACAACACAAAACAATAGGATAAAGATTTCTGAGTCATGTAATAAATAATATGGATGAATAGATATTTTGTCCTGCAAACTCTCAAACTTCTCTAAAAGAGAAATTATGTACTAAGAAAAAGGAGAATCAGCTTTATCCATGATTTAAGATAATGGGAATTTTAAAAAAAGTTAAATAAAAGCAACAATCATGAATGATAATTGCACTGAGCTCACTCATCACTCACACACAATGCTATTCACAGTGAAGCTACATTACCTGATCCACATGGACTCACAGCAAAACCCAATCCTACACTTTATTCTCTCCTCCCTCTTTCCAGTGGCAGTGAATATCATGGATCTAGGTGGCAAAAATTTGCTCAGGCTATTACATAGAGCCATTGTGGAGGCAGACAACCCTATAGCATTAATATGAAAAACATTGAATTTCCAATGCTGGTCCAAAGAACCAAGGAACAAAGGGAAATAGACAAGACACTTAGATAGGACATTTTGAGGGAGGAGTAGAGAACTTCACTGAACTTGAAAAAGCTCAGCATCCAGCTGGAGTCTGTTTTATTTACCCAAAAGTCATTTGGACCAGAGACCTCAAAGTAGTTTTGAGATTCATGACCCCAAAAAGGATATGAATAGACAATTTTCAGATGAAGAAATTTAAACCATTTAAAGTCATATGGAAAAATAATGCTCTAAATCATTATTGATTAGGTGATTTAATTAAGCAAATTAAAACATCTCTCTGTACCATTAAATACCTCTCAGATTGGCTAAGATGACCAAGAAAAGATAATGATGAATGTTGGAGAGGATGTGGGAAAACTGCGACACTGATAACATTGATGGAGTTGTGAACTGACCCACCCATTTGGAGAACAATTTTGAACTGTGCCCAAAAGGCTATCAAACTGTGCATTCACTTCAATCCAGCAATGTTTGTACTGGGCCTATATTCTAAAGAGATCATAATGGAAGGGAAAAAACCCACATGTGCAAAAATATTTGTGGCAGCCCTTTTTGTAGTAACAAGAAACTGAAACCTGAATGGATGACCATCAGTTGGAGAATGGCTAAATAAATTGTGTATGGATGTAATGGAATAATATTGCTCTATAAGAAATGATTGGCAGGATGATTTCAGAGAGGCCTGGAGAGACTTAAATGAACTGAAGCTAAATGAAGTGAGTGGAAGTAGGAGAACATTGTATACAGCAACAGCAAGATTATATGATGATCAAGTCTGATGGACATAGCTCTTTTAATAGTGAGGTGATTCAGGTCAGTTCCTATGGTCTTGTGATGAAGAGAGCTATCTACATCCAGAGAGAGGGTTGTGGGAACTGAGTGTGAATCACAAAATAGCATTTTCACTTTTTGTTGTTGTTTGCTTGCATTTAATTTTCTTTCTCATTTTTTTCCTTTTTGATTTGATTTTTCTTATGCAGCAAGATAATTACAAAAATATGTATACACACATATATTGAATTTAACATATATATTTTATCATGTTTATTATATATTGGATTACTTTCTTTCTAGGGGATGGGGTACGGGAAAGGGAGGGGGAATCAAAACACAAGGTTTTGCAAGGATTAATGTTGAAAAATTATCCATGCATATCTTTTGAAAATTAAAAAGCTTTAAAAAACAAAAGAGAGCCATCTGCACCCAGAGAGAGGACTATGGGACTAAGTGTGGATCACAATGTAGTATCTTCACTTTTTTGTTGTTGTTTGCATTTTGTTTTCTCACTTTTTTCCTTTTTGATCTGATTCTTCTTGTGCAACACAATAATTGTGGAAGTATATATAGAAGAATTCCATATGTTTAATATAGATTACTTGTCATCTAGTGGGTGGAGGGAAAGGAAAGAAAAAATTTGGAACACAAGGTTTTGTAAGGGTGAATGTCGAAAATTATCTATGCATATGCTTTAAAAAAACTTTAATAATATTAAAAAAAGAGATTCAGAACCCAAGAAAATAATCAAAAGAGGGACAGTCAGAAAGTGACCAACAGGGAAAAGTTGGGTGTAGGAGGGAGAAACAAATTACTAAAAATTTTAGGAAGAAGAAAGCTCAAAGGCTTTGAAAATAAACAGATAAATTAATAGGGAAATCAGTAACCACAAGAGGGAATATGAACTTCAAATCAGGTAAACAAGTTCAGGTATTTATGAACAAATACTGCAAAACAAAAGAAAATGATCCAACACTTGATGAGACTTAACAAGAAGACCCTGTGGAATGTGGAAAGAAGATGGAAGCACAACCTGCTATTCCAAAGTTGTTCAAAAGAAAAATGAGAATTATGAGTGTGGAATTTATGATGTGCACAGCAAAAATAGTAGGTGAAATAGAAAAATTGGAATTTGCAATGGCAAATCTCACTAAAGAAACAAAAAAAAATAAAAAAGGGAATATAAATACACAGAAGTAAAGAACAATTTAGAAGAATAGAAGCAAAAAAATTATCAAAGGAAAGTATGTTCATAATACAAGCAAAATATTCTAATTTTAAAGACATAATACAAGAAGTATAGGTCTATCAGGAAAACATTCTGATCTCAAAGATGAGATCACAGAGACCACTTAAGGATTATAGAGCTTCTAGAATAACAGTACAAAAAACCCTTAACACCATAATTAAGAAAATAGTAGAAGAGAACTACCTAGAACTTCTCAACACAGAAAATGAAATACCACCTCCACAAAAGAAAACAAAGAACCATAGTCTGTAAATTCCAAGGTGAATAATGGTTAATTTTCACATTCATTTTTTTTCATTCAGAAACAAGTTTTATAAATGATAAGGAGAATGACCTTCGACATAAAGGACAGGACCTTTAAATAATGTAAGACTGTTCTCCATCCATTACAAAAAATAGGAAAGTAATGGAATAATGTGCTTCAAAGACAATGGAGCACTTAATGCAGCCCTGAAAACCTGAGGTTAATAAAAAAAAAAGATAAAGAGGAGTTTCAAACATTTTTTTAAAAAACAGTCAGGGCAAAAGAAATGATTTGCTTTTTGAACACTTTAAATAAAAAAAAATACAGGAGGAATAAATATGCAACGCTGGCAAGGATAGCAACAACAACTAAGTAATAACAGTAGTTCTGATTTATCATAGAGCCCACATACATTATTGGATAGAGGGCAGACCTTGGAATCAAGAAAATATGGGTCCACCTCTTAGAATTGGTACATATTGGTTGTATGTCCCTTGAGAAGCACTTCTCAGTGGTTTGGGGAAAAAAAAAACTATAGAAAACTATAGGCAAACTCAAAATTGCATGCTATTTTCCTACTGATCATCATTTTGACAAGACTATATTCCTTTTTAGGTAAAAGACCAATTTTTATTGGTCTTTGCTTTTTTTTTTAAATGTCTCTTTGTTTCCCTCTGTCTCTACCTCTATTATTATATGCCTTTCTCCTTTATAATATGACTTTATAATCCCCTAAACTTGGGATGGACAACATTAAGACTATCCACTGAATTTGTTAGGATTACATTTTAGATGAAAAAAATTAAGAAAGCCTATGCCATGCCTAACTTGCTTGGAGTTAAAGATTTTTGAGTTGCATGAACAACACAGATCACAAGTCAAAGTAAAATATCTGAGTCCACAAGTTCTCCACAGTCTCCTGGGATTCTGCCTCTATAAGGAATCATAATTATGGGTTACAATATCATATTTTATATATTTGTCTTTGGCTCTTCCTTTACTCAGTTAAATTTCCTTGAAAAAAATGCATACACTTTTTCTTGTCTTTCCTCTTACTCAAATGTCAACTTTTAGCAGCTAGCATCCAGGGTCATCATTCAGCTGAAAGTACTTTCTCAAGTTACCAATTATCTCTTAGTTGCCAAATTAGCTGTTTTTTCTAGTCCTCATCCTTTTTGGCCTCTTTGATGATTTGATGAACCACAGTCACCTCCTTGCTATTCTTCTCTGGGTTTTCATGTTATTTTACAACCATCGTCCCAGCCATTGTTGCATTTTGTTGGTGATGTATAAACATGCTGATGATTTATGTGGACTTCCTTCCGGGGGTGGTGCCATGGTGGCAGAGATCAGACAGGAGTCTCTGTAACCTGCTCTAACCCCCCTCAAACCAACAACATATGAAGCCTCTAGACTGATTTTGAAGCAAAAAAATCCACAATATCTGGAGAACAACACGTTTCTAGAAGAAGATACTCTGGAAGAACCTCAAAACAGGTCTGTTTTAATTGGGCAGGGGGGTGGTCTGCTGAACCCAGACTGCAGTGCAGGGAGACCAGGGCAGGGAGCTGGAGCAGCGAGCTGGAACAGGAGTTGGAACAGGAATGGGAGCGTTGTGCTTTTCACACACATGGGAGTCTTCTGCAGGCCTCTTGGACCAATATGTCCTGATTGTGGGCAGGTGGTTTGGAGGGTCTGCCTTTTGAGGGGGATAGATTGTGAACCACTGAACCCCTGAGGAGCATCAGACCTAGCTGCCATTACACAGCATCTTAAAGCAATCAGTCAATCAACAGGACTGATCAGCACCAGAAATAATACAATCAGCGGAGCTGCCCAGTACCTGAAGTAATTCAATCAGCAGAACTGCCCAAGGGTGAACTAAAGCAGAACTGCCCAGCACCTGACATAATTCAATCAGCAGAACTGCCCAGTTCCTGAAATAACTCAATCAGCACAACTGCCCCAGGGCAAATTAAAGCAGCTCTCCCACCTTTGCCCTAAACAGACCTCACACCTTAAAAAAAATGAATAAAAAACCAAAAAGAGCTCTCACCATAGACAACTTTTATGGAGAGAAGGAAGAACAGACTTCAATTCCTGAGGCCCCTAAAGGTAAAGCAACTCCAGAAAAAGCCCCAAAGAGAACATAAACTGGTCTCCATGTCACAAGGCTTTCTTTGAAGATTGCATAAAAAATCTTAAAAGAGAGTTAGAAGAAACATGGGGAAACGAAAAGAGATCACTGCAAAATAAAATAGAAAAAAATGGAAAAAGAATGCAATGAACAAAAAAATGTATTTGGTCAATTGCAAAAGGAACTAAAAACAGTAACTGAAGAAAATAAGACATTAAAAATTAGAATCGAACAATTGGAAATGAATGACTCATCAAGACTTCAAGAATCAGTCAAACAAAAACAAAAAAATGAAAAGATAGAGGAAAACATGAAATATCTCCTAGGAAAAACAACTG
>JAJPUD010020830.1:0-24012 GCA_023553655.1 Myrmecobius fasciatus | reverse complement strand
GTTTGATTTATCTAATTCTGAGAGAGCAAGGTTGAGATCCCCCACTAGTATCGTTTGGCTGTCTATTTCTTCTTGCATCTCTCTTAATTTCTCCCCTAGGAATTTGTGTGCTATTGCACTTGGTGCATATATATTTAATATAGATATTGCTACATTATCTATGGTACCCTTTAATAGAATATAGTTTTCTTCCTTATCTCTTTTGATTAGATCTATCTTGGCTTTTACTTGATCTGAGATAAGGATTGCTACCCCTGCTTTTTTTTTGTTCACCTGAAGCATAATATTTTCTGCTCCAGCCTTTTACCTTCATTCTATATGTGTCACTATGTTTTAGATGTGTTTCTTGTAGACAACATATTGTGGGATTCTGGTTTTTAATCCAGTCTGCTATCCGCTTCCGCTTTATGGGAGAGTTCATCCCATTCACATTCACAGTTAGAATAACTAATTCTTTATTTCTTGCCATCTTATTTACCCTCATTATGTTTTCCCCTTTCCTTTCCCCTTTCTCCCTTCCCCCCTCCTCAGTACTTTGCTTTTGATGACCCCTCCCCCAAACAATACTCCCCTTTCCTTTCCCCTTTTTCCCTTCCCCCCTCCTCAGTACTTTGCTTTTGATGACCCCCTCCCCCAAACAATACTTCACCCTTTAGATCCCCTCCCCCTGTTTTTATTCCTTTCCCCTGATTCTTCTATTTTCCCTTCTATTAGTTTGTCCCTTACTTTTCCTCCTTTTCCTCCCACTTCCCTCTAGCAACAGACAAGTTTCTATGTGAAATCAAATGTCTGATATACACTTTTAGAGCCCAACCTGATGAGAGTAAAATTTACACAGTGCTCATCTCCCTCCCCTCTTTCTCTCAATTATATTAGGTTTTCTTTGCCTCTTCAAGTGATTTTAACCTTGTTTTTACCTCCTTTTTTTTTTAGATCTTATTTTACCACTTTTTCCTCTTTTCCCCAGTATGACAACATTTTCCCCTCTAGTTCTCTTTTTCATATTATCAAAGTAATATCTAGTTAATTATACCCCCAAACTTTGAGTATCTCCCTAGTAGCAATAAAGTTCTCAAGAGACCTTTCCTTTTTACCTTTTTATGCATCTCTTGAGTTCTGTGTTTGGGTGTCGAATTTTTTGTTCAGATCTGGTCTTTTCATTAGAAATAGGTGAAATTCACCTATATCATTGAATGACCATCTTCTTCCCTGGAGGATAATGCTCATTCTAGCTGGATAGGTTATTCTTGGCTGTAATCCAAGTTCCTTTGCCCTTCGGAATATCTGGTTCCATGCCCTTCGATCCTTCAGTGTGGAAGCTGACAAATCCTGTGTGATTCTAATTATTGAACCTCGGTATTTGAATTGTTTCTTTCTAGCTGCCAGCAGAATCTGTTCCTTGGTGCTATAGTCCTGAAATTTAGCCACGATATTCCTTGGGGTCTTAATTTTGGGGTCTCTTTCAGGAGGTGATCGGTGAATTCTTTCGATGTTGATTTTGCCCTTTGATTTCTACAATCTCAGGGCAGTTTTCTTTCAGGATTTCCTGGAAGATTAGTGTTTAGATTCTTTTTTTCATCATGGCTTTCAGGAAGTCCAATAATCCTTAGATTGTCTCTCCTAGATCTATTTTCTAAGTCAGTTGTTTTTCTTAGGAGATATTTCATATTTTCTTCTAATTTTTCATTTTTTTGTTTTTGTTTGACTGATTCTTCAAGTCTTAGTGAGTCATTCACTTGCATTTGTTCAATTCTTATTTTTAAAGTGTTGTTTTCTTCAGTTACCTTTTTAAGCTCCTTTTGTAACTGGCCAATTTGTTCCTTGCACTCTTTTTCCACTTCACTAATTTTATTTTTTAATAAATTGGTGTCTTTTTCATACCTCTTTCGCAGGGCATCATATCCTTCTTGCACTGATTTCAGTTTATTTTCCCATTTATCCTCCAGCTCTCTTTTGAGGTTCTTCATGCAGTCTTCCAGAAAGGCCTTTTGAAAAGGGGACCAGTGATGGTCCTGGCTGATGTTCTCTGGATTTTTGTCTAAAGGAACCTCTGGCTCTGCGGTCGTTTCTTTGCCTTGATAAAAGCTGTCTATGGTGAGAGCTCTCTTTTGCTTCTTCATCATATTTTTTTTTTTTTTAGACAGTGTGGATATCTCTTTAAGGTAGGGGAAAAAAAAGCGGCGGCTGCAAAAAGCTTTGCCCTGGGGCACTTCGGCGAGTTGACTTAAGGTGCTGGGCCGGTGGGGGCTAGGATTAAGTCCGAATTACTCCTTAAACAAGGCAAGTCTGCCAGAACACCTGTCCCCAATCAGGGCAGAGTGTCCCGAGTGCCTCAGATAAGCTCCAGGTGTTTGGAATTTGGAGTTTGGAGTTTGGAATTTCTTCCACGATGAGCCGAGCTGAGTCCCACCCTCACTTCCGGCCTGCACAGTTGTCGTCTATTTATCTCTCTGTCCGAGTCCGACTAACCTGATATGAAGTTATCCAGAGAGCTGTGCCCAAATATTTCTGAGTTCGTTGACTTGAAGATCAGTTCGGAGGCTTATTTTATTGTTGATTTGAGAGAAGATCGGAGGAGAGGCAGAAAGTCACCTTTTCACTCCGCCATCTTGGCTCCGCCCCCTCTAGATAAATATTCTTTTGTTATGGTTATGACATTGCTAATTTACTAAATGACTTTGTTATAAATTAAATGATTCCACAACAAAAACAAATACATTATTGAGTCTTGTGGGATATGGGTTAAAGAGTATATTGACTTACAAAGTGCCCAGGACTTGGATATATAATGGGGAAAGTCTGTAGGTTTAGGAGCTCTCCGGTGCATTTTCAAATATCTTTGGAGAGATATTGATCAACTATAAGCATCTAGAAGAAGATGATCGGATTGGTTAAAGGCTTCAAGATTATATCTTGTGACTATATAATGAAAAACTGAATAAGAGAAAATTGGGGCATGCATAGTAGCTGTCTTCAAATACTTGAAAGATTGTCATTTGGAAGAGCAATTTGACTTGCTCACTTGTCCCCAGAGGGCAAAACTATGAAGAATGAGTGGAAGTTTTGGGAGGTAAATTTTGATTGGATGTAAAGAAAAACTTTCTAAATTTAAACCATGCAAAATTTTGAACGTTCTACTTTAGGATAAGTTTGTCTTGATTTAAAAGTCTTCCAGAAAAGTCTGACTGACCGCTTTGGGGGGGATTTTCATTTAGGTGTAGGTTGGATTGGATGGCATCTGTGGTCCTTTCCATCTCTGAGTTTCTATGGTTCTCTTGTCCCAGTTTCAGAATTAAGGCAAATTAGGCAGACATGTTTTAGTTAATGGAAATAGAACCTACATCCTAGTGGTTCCTTAATCTTTCATTAATTTTCATAGTTCACTTTCTAGAAAGAATTTACCACATATTGTGCATAGAATTATATGTAATTCTATGTACAATTTTAGGAATAGAAAAGAATTTACAGATGTTTTAATTGATTTCTCTTTTCCATGAGAACCAGAGAAATGAGGTGATTTGGTAGCTTCTTGAAGAACTGGAACTAGATTTCCATTTGCTGAAAATGTTAACATTTAAAATTTAAAATTTTTATTGGTATCTTGTTTTTAAGTAATTTTCATTTTCAAATGTATTTTGGCCTCTCCCTACCTATTTAGCAAACAGTTCCTTGTAACAAAAAACAACAGATGAAAGAGAATATGCAACATCTTATACCCAGTCATCCACATCTGTAAAGAGAAAAAATTACATTTTCTCAATTCTTTTTAAAATTTTAAAAATTTCCATAATTTTATTAGCCATTTAAAATATATTATCTTTTACATAGTTACAATTTAGTTAACATATATGTATGGTATTGTTGACATAAATTTAAGATACTTTAAACCAATTACAATACAAAGGGAATAAAGAAAAGCAGGAATGATCTAATATATTCATACTGCTAAATTGTATCAATATGGAATATGTCTTTTCCTGCAATTATGTGAAACATACTTTCTGGGACAATTTTAAAGCATTTATATTTTCTAAAAATTTAGAATTTTACTTAGTATGTACTCAGTCCAATATTTAATTTATAAAATCTCTTACTTCCACAAAAATCTTTCTAAACCAGTTCTATTTTCAATGCTGTTTTTTTTAATTTTTTTATGTAAAGAAAAATAAATATTTACTAAAGGCAAATATTTAAAAACATTTTAAGGAAAAAAAGGTAAGACAATTTCTTTTAAAATATTACTAAGGCAAGAAACTGAAAAGTGAGTGCATATCCATTAATTGGAGAATGGCTAAATAAGTTATGGTATATGGACGTTATAGAATTTTATTGCTCTATAAGAAACGATCAGCAGGATTTCAGAGAGTCCTGGAGAGACTTACATGAACTGATATTAAAGGAAATGAGCAAAACCAGGAGATCATTGTACACAGCAACAAGATTATGCAATGATCAATTCTCATGTACATGGCTCTTTTCACCAATGAGGTGAATCAGGCCAGTTCCATTGATCTTGTGATGAAGAGAGCCATCTACACCCAGAGAGAGGACTGTAGGACCTAAGTATGGATCACAATATAATATTT
Organism: Myrmecobius fasciatus; assembly: GCA_023553655.1. Classification (NCBI taxonomy): domain Eukaryota; kingdom Metazoa; phylum Chordata; class Mammalia; order Dasyuromorphia; family Myrmecobiidae; genus Myrmecobius; species Myrmecobius fasciatus. Next base: position 19,426 of record JAJPUD010020830.1, on the reverse strand, counting down.
GCATTTTTGTTGTTTTTTCTTGCATTTTATTTTCTTTCTCATTTTTTCCTTTTTGATATGATTTTTCTTGTGCAGCAAGGTAATTGTATAAATATGCATGCATATATTGGATTTAACATTTTTTTTACCATCTAGGGGAGGAGGTGGGGGAAGAAGGGAGAAAAATTGAAACACAAGGTTTTGCGGGTTAATGTTGGAAAATTGTCCATGCATATGTTTTAAAAATAAAAACATTTAATATAAAAATAAAAATATTACAAAATGACTATATAAAATTGAGTGTGAGGAAAAAACATCAATGGTATAATAAATAGATGTTCTGCAACTAATATATTCAAACACATTTTCTAGAACTTAAAATACATACAATACAAAATGAAAGTATTTTAGAAAATGTCAATTCAGATTATACCATAATCCTTTTTTTTTTTTTTTTTGCTAAGGCAATTGGGGTTAAGTGACTTGCCCAGGGTCACACAGCTAGGAAGTGTTAAGTGTCTGAGGTCAGGTCCTCCTGATTTTAGGACTGCTGCTCTATCCACTGCACCACCTAATTGTCTCACCTTAATCTATTTTCAAAGAAAAAATTTTTGTGCATTTTCCACACCTCAAATGTAATATTTCAAACCCTTATTGTTTTGAACAGTTCCATCTTAGCAGAATCAGTCTTATTCATTAATGTTACATTTCAATGTAACTCTCAGCAATGTGGTTTTGAGATCATCATATGGGTTGTCTTACTTGTCAGTGAGCCAATGGCCTCACAAAGTGCTATTTCTTATCCTGATTTAATTTCATCACTACCCACATGTTAATTCCCAACCATATTCGACTGTTTTGGATGCAGTTAGTAAGATCTCTCTATAACTGCATACCCCTTTGTGATGTGAGCATCTCATGATAAAGGTGATGTTCATCATTTCCTTCAGGACTTTTCTTGACAAAGGCTTTGAAAGGCAGAGAGTAGGGAAGAAGCAAGGAAGGAACAAGATGCAAGACAAGCATACAACAGTTTCTGGGGATGTCAACCTTGCTGAAGCACTGGGCTATATCCCCCTAAAGAAACAGAGCCACCCTTCCCCTCTCCCTAAAGATGAATGATTGTTCTGTGACAATTACTCACCACTGGTGCAAGTAGGCACAGGCTGGGATAAGAGCCAAAGGCAGACAATCTTTTTCTGCTCTAGCACAAACTGATAAAGTTTAAGAAAAACAAACTCCCAGAGCAGCTGGAGAAAGGAAGGTCTTAAGAAATGTGAAGACTCTGCCTTCACTTTTGATTTGTATTCGAAATATACTGGTCCAGAACACACCAAAGCTGAAAACAAGGAGTTCCTCACAACCAAGAAGTCTTTTTATTTCATAACCTGTACACCTGACTTGGAATAATGTAAAATGAGGTCTTCCATCAAAGTGACTTAATGCAATTCAAAATTACATGAATATCTCTCCTTTTCTTTCTTTTATAAGCAGGGAACTCCCACTTATCTAGTGTCTGAATAACCAGAAATAATTTAATTAATTAAAATAATTTTAAAAACCTTTAGTACTTTTATTTTAAAAAGACAGTTGCAATAATTCAAAGCAATAATCATACCTAATATTTTTGAATGTTTACAAAGGATATTTTTCTCACCACACATATGAGATATGCAAATATTATTATTATTCCCATTTTTCAAATGAGGAAATTGAGGCTTAAGATCACATGGCTAGTACATAATTGGAGCTAGGACCAATCAATCTATCATAAAGAATTTATCAAGGGCCTACTATATGGGAAATATAGTGCTAAATATTGGGTATGCAAGCACAAAAATCAAATAGTTCCTTTCCTGAAAGCAACTTCCATTTTGTAAAGGAAAATACATATGTATGTATACATATAATATATAAGATAATTTTGTATTCAAAATAGTTACAAGGTAATTTTGATGGGGAGTCACTAGCAGCTGGAGTAACCATAAAAAGTTCTTATGTATCAAATGGTACTTGAGCTAAGCTTGAAGGAAGTTAGTAATTCTAAAAGGCAGAGAGTAGAAGGGAATAGATTCTAGGCATGGTGGACAACCCATTCAAAGATAAGGAGATAGGAAAAGGAATGTGAGGGTGAGAATCCCCTGATCTTCCCTGATTCTAAGAGCCGCAATCTTTCCACTATTGTCACTGACTTGAAAGCTGAATTCAGAAAAGTAACTTAATGTCAACATCATATGATTCATATCAACGGTTTCAGTTTGTCTCAGTACCCCCAGGATTCCTGAGGTCCTTTTAGGGAATCTACAAGATCGATATAAAACTAAGATGTTTTAATTTCTAATATAAAAAATATTGATAGATATAACCCACATAAATAAAAGCTTTTTATTATCCAGAATAATTTTTAAGAGTACAATGGGATCCTGAAAATAATAACATATGACCCAAAGCAGAATCACAGAGTAATAGAAAAGACCCCCAAATCCATCTTGTCCAACTTCTGTCTGAAAAAGAATTATTCTATAAGACAAGTGCCAAAAAACAAACTGGCTGGCAACACTTCCAAATGTGCTGAACCAGATTAAAATGTAATTGGGAAATATTTAACAAAATAAATAAAAATACAACATAGTGTAGAAAATGTTAGTAGGTAATTTTCTAAGTCAGTATACAATCCAAAGGGATATATGGTTTTATGGCCTTCATTTTTATTTGAATTTGATTCCAGGACTCTATAATGAATGAAAAGTGACCTTCTAGTTTTCACTCCAAGATCAGCAAATTCAATTCTTCCTTCTTTCCCAATGCTGCAGCCTACCTCAGTTCTTGGAGCTCTCATATTTTTGTACTACCATAAGACGATTGCATCCTCTGAATCATTTCCAGCATCTATCAAGCTCCAGATGATCTGGGACCATAGTAGTTCCAGGCTGAGCTCCACAGCTGCTCCTTCTCATCCTTCTTTGTATAATATAAAACAGATTCCACCTCTCTAGTTCTTACAGATAATGCTGCATTGAAGCACCAACCCTAGGGCTGCTATTCCCAGAATCCATGAGGCTCTAGAAAATTTGGGTCCGTGAAAATATCAAACTGAGTCCAACAAATACTTCCTCTTGCTTTTTTGATATGTCTTCTGTTTACATAGAGGGAAGGAAGGTATCTACCTGTCTTTATATAACCAGGAAATACAGAGTATCTCAAAAGTCTTAATTCAATTTTAAGCTTTAATAGACTTTTGGGACAGTCTGTATAATGTGGTTCTTTAAAAAGTTGAATTCTAAGAATATTATAAAAAATATATTCTCTGAATACCTTATGGAAATCTAATCTCAAACATCTGGTATCCCAATGTTTCTATACATCTTATATATTCTATATAAATTCTACAGGATTGTACAAATCATAATTCCTCTTCAGAACAACCCTGAGCTACTATAAAATCCTGAAGCATATTTTGAATCATTAAAGAAAAGATAAAAATCTGTTCAACATAGGTCTAAAGTTAAGTATATCTAGTTGTTAAATTCTAGGAAAATGGGTAATGTGTATTACATAGCAAGTTTCATTTAATTTGAATATTAAGTTAATTAAACTACCCCATCTATTAACCATCCAAAATCCTAGAGTGTACTATATGTATTTAATATGCATCTACATATTGTACATTCTGTTTGCTGTGTTATTTGTCAAAGATTGCTTTTTATCTTTTGGGTAAATAATAAATGTTCTAAGAAAAGGGAAATTGAGAATTATAACTCTGATTTATTTTATCATATGGAGAAATCTATTTTCTACCTGAGGGATGTACCTGGAGCAAGGAATGAACAATTATTGCTTCTAAAAAGTACAAAAACACCCTCCAGTTAAGAGCTCCAAAATCTTTTTTGAATGGGATACATTTTGGCATTAGATATTTGTGATGGTGTTATTGCTCTGAATTCATCAACTATAAGTATACTACTCAAACTACAGACCAATGACAATTAGTCAGTTTCTGAAAATGGGAGATAATTTTCATGTAATTGGCATACTTAAACAGCAAGAGTTATTATAGGTCTCAAGTTCCTGAAAATGCCAGTTGTCTTGCAATCCCAGAATTTACCAACCACATTTAATGCTAAAAAAGTTGACTTGAGGAATATTTTTATTAAATTCATGTGAAGTATGTGCACATATATTCTCCATACATTTTATAGTCATCCTTTTCTCTCTATGTACATATATGCACATATGTATACGCTACATATGTTCTTGTGAGGAAATGCTACTTCTAAGAATGCTAATCTGTCTTGAACATAATGCCGTTTACTTACATTAGCTGAACCATCTCATGGCATTTAAAAGTGAAATATTCGCTGTAGAAATGAAGAAGATAGGCAATAAAATGTAGCTGTAAACAAGCCTTCAAGGTCTTATTTTTCATAGATAAATACACAATAAGTTCAAAGTAGGACTGGATTCCTAAAGCAATACTCCACTAATCTGTATTCGGGTCTCTGGCGTATTATCTGTAATTTACAACCAATTTAAATGGCATTAACAGCCTTCCCCTTATGGGAATTTAAATTTGCATCCTACCATTGAATTAAACACTGATTGCATATTTTCTATAGGGGACATAATGTTCTTTGATGCTTGTTTTGAATAATAAAGCATCTATTCAAGCACATGGTGCAATGTGCTTCTTTGTCCTCCTTGTAATTGAAGGAAAATGTGAGTTAAAGGGATTTTTCCCCTTAGCCAAAGGTTTGTTGATTGCTGTCTATTTCCATCTATTCAAAATTAACAAAACAGTAATCTCTACCTACACTGGAAACTCATTTATTCACAAGGCTCTTGTCAGATAGTATTGGGAATGAATGATCAAGGGTCAAGTTTTTGCCTGATTTGATTTTTTTTCCCCCCAAAGATTGAATTGAACAACTGAAAACAAACTCTGAGAGAATGATATCATGAAGATGCAGCCATTCTCATCAAAGACCAAGCCAAGAGATTCAAAAGAGAAGAGGAACAGAAAACTTTTCAGAGCAGGAAAGTTATTTAACTTTGCTTTCTTCTGGGGAAAGAAAAATAAAGGATCACATATCCTAGAACATTACCACTGGGAAGGATCTTAAAGCTCATCTAGTTCAACCTCATTTACACAAAAAGAATTGAGGCCCAAGATATGAAGAGACAGTGGCCAAAAATCATCTAACCAGTAAGTAGCAGAGCTAAGATTGGCAATCAATCAATAGAATTTTTTTTTTTTTAAAGCATCTGCTTTGTGTGAGGTTTTGTGCTAAGTACTGGGTAAAAGCTAGTTCCTGCCCTCAAGGAGATTACATTGTAATGGGGGAGACCACACACTAACAAATCTATACAAAGTAAGCTACCTACAGGATAAATAGGAAATAGCAGAGAGAAAGCACTGGAATTAAGTAAGGGGTTAGGGAAGGCTCCCTTGTAGAAGGTGGCATTTTGGTTGGGACTTAAAGAAAACTTAATATTCATTCTGATGTTTCCCCGAACTATTCTGTGCTGCCTGCAAACTAGGCAAGTTAACACTGTGCTTTCTGTTTAGTGAACAATAAATTACTCCTTTGAATGAGTGAATTCTACTAATTCCAAGTTAGAGGAAGTTGGAGAGGAGCTGGACAGAAATTTGCTTTGTTCATAGAAATCCTTTGTTCCCAGAGAGGGCAAGAGTAAACAATCAGAGGTCAAATGTTTAAAAGCACTTTGTAGAATTTTGATGGGGGAAGAAGAAATAATAAAGGTAATTTGGACTAAATTCTAACTTTTCATTTTACAATTGGAGAGACTGTGGCCCCAGAAGTCAAATACCTTGCACACTTAACTAGCATTGAAACAGAGTTGGTGCCCAAATTTCTTCAGTCCTACTTTAGTACTCTTCCCTTTTTCTTTAATTAGTCTGCATTTAGTGAGATTTTCTTGTTTTCCTAATATAGCAGGAGTTGAATTGAATTATACTTCTTGGAGCATGTGCAGTCCTGAGTTTAGTTCTTTCAGCTATTTCTAGGGACACATTTGTTCATCACCAAAGGACTCTCTTGATTTCCACGAAAGCAGCACATCAAAGACTATTCACCACTGAGCCAGGGAGAGTAGCCTGCTCATTAGATTTTAAAAGGAGTGATTTCATCCCCTGGTACTTTCTCTTTTCTGATTTGGGGTGTGGGGACTTTTTGAAAGGTATCTCTTGTACTTCCGGGGGAGGAGAAGAGAGAAAAGAGAGAGAACTCTTTCCTCTCTTACTCCTCTAACTTCTCCAGATATCGCAGCTGCTTGTACCCGGCAGTTGGTACATATGCTGCCTAGTTTCAGAACTCTGACTGTGCCTTCTGTTTTTTTTTTTTTTTTTTTTCCATGAGTATAGGTGACTGAACACAATTTTTGAGATGGATATTTTCAGACTTAGAGTCAGCCTTGTGAATTCAAGACTTTGACAACTTTTGGGTCCCTTTGTAGGAGCTGACTGGAAGTAGGAGTTTTCTATAAGACTCAAATCTTGAGGGATTTGTTTAAATTGTGAAGATCCACAGTGAAGGTCAAGTGGGGGCTTAGCAGACTCATAAAATGTTTCAAGTTTTGATTTTTAAGGAGAGCATAATAGGTGTCTTGAGTTACCATTTAATGTTTAAAGTTCATGTCAATGACTGATTATGAATGATTATGTTTTAAGCATTTCTTTTGTGCTAAGGAAATAAATAGCCATTCTATACCTCTTCTACATTGTATATTGAGGACCTTTCTCTTTACTTCTCTGGAAATACTATTCATGAGCCAGACCTGTTTTCTGCTGGTTTCTGCTGGGGGTATAAAGATACAGAGACAATGAGAAAGAATTTGACTCTTCTTTTTACTTTGTAGATTTCCCTAGGACTGAATCTGGTTCTCATGAGCCTAAACTAAAAGTGAGGGGTCCTTTAGGAGAAGAGAGTACCCTGAAGCCTCTGAGGTCAGCACGCTAATATACAAAAGAAGGAAAGCAAAATTTTTGAGGGAATTTTATTTCTCAACAATCTCATCAGCAACTTTGCCACCCAACCAGAAAACATGCTCTGAAATTTTAAACCTTTCATCTCTTAAATTTCAGTCCTGGAGTCTCATTATCTTGATTGTTTTGTTTTGTTTTTTACTTTTATTCAGGATTTTATTTTTTCCCAGTTACATTTAAAAACAATTTTAAACATTCATTTTTAAAACTTTGAGTGCCAGATTCTCTGCCTTCCTCCCTCCTATCCCCCATATCAATAATGCAAGCAATTCAATATAGATTATACATGTGAGATCATGAAAAACATTTCCATAATAATCAATGATGAAAGAAAACACTGACCAAAAATAACCTTATTAAAAAAATAAGGAAAGTAAAAATATGTATATATATATATATATATACATACGTATATGTGTGTGTGTGTCTAAATCTGCATTCACACAACAGAGAAAGACACCAGTTCTTTCTCTGTGTATGGTAGGAATTTTTCATTGTAATTTCTTCTCAATTGATTTGGATCATTTTAAGATGAGTATAATTGTCATTCCCAGCTGATTATCTTACAATACTGCTATTACTATGTACACAGTACATTTCATTTTGCATCAGTTTATGGGTGTCTTTCTAGGTTGTTTTTTTTTTTTGTTTGTTTGTTTGTACAGCTAAATCCTTTTCCTTTTCTTTCTTTCTTTCTTTCTTTCTTTCTTCTTCTTTCTTTCTTTCTTTTTTTCTTTCTTTCTTTCTTTCTTTCTTTGTTTCTTTTTTTTTTTTAAATCTCTTTTGGGATACAGACTTAGTAGTGGTATTGCTAAGTCAAAGGGCTATACATGGTTTTATAGTCCTTTGGACATAGTTCCAAATTGCTCTACAGAATGGGTTGAGTCAATTTACACCACCACCCAATAGTTCATTAATAACTTGTTTTTCCCACATCCTCTCCAACATTTGTCACTTTCCTTTTCTGTTCTATTAGCCAATCTAACAGGTATGTGGTTGTACTTCAGAATTGTTTTAATTTTGCATTTCTCTAATAAATAGTGAGTTAGGGCTTTTTTTTTCATATGACTCTAGATAGCTATTTTTTCTTCATCTGAAAACTGTTCATATCTTTTAAACATTTATCAATTGGGAAATAGCTCTTATTTTTATAAATTTGATTTAATTTTCTATATATTTTGAAAAATGAGACCTTTATCAAAGAAACTTGGTTCATTTTTTTTTTCACAATCACTTGCTAAACTGTATTCATCTCCAATTTATTTTATTTTCCCTGTCTTTTCACCCTGGCCTCCTCAAAAGTGTTTTGCTTCTATCTCCTCTCTCAATCTGGCCTTCCTTTTATAACTTCACCCCCATCACCTTTAGTCCCCTTCGATGGACCTTCACTCAGTTACCTTGCCACTTCAAAAAGAACTGCTACAAACATTTTTGTACATGTAGGTCCTTTTTCCTCTTTTATGATCTCTTTGGGATACAGACCCAGTAGGGACACTTCTGGATCAAAAAGAGTACACACAGTTTTATAGCACTTTGGGTATAGGAGAATAAAAAATTTTTGTGATTACCCAATTAACTCATATGGGAAAGAGGGAGAGTATAGAGTCTGTAACTCTGAAAGCATTCTATTCACTAAGAAGTGAGGAAAACAAAGGACTAAAGATTTCTCTAAAGAAAATTAGAATCAGGGTTATACTGACAAATTGTGTTTAACAATCAGCTTTCTGAAAAACAAATTCACCAGAAACACATTTGTTCTGCATTATTAGTATTTTCTCCATCTTTTTCTTAAGTATAGATAATTAACAAAGTAATAAATCAAGCCCTATTTGAAATTTGCTGACTTCTGAAGTGTAAATACACTGAAAATTTAGTAATCAGCTTTCATGAGCCCAGACAACTCTGGCTGAGCTTATTTAATCTAAATTTATGGTGTAGTAACTAGATATCCTTTGAGTGAGAAGTGAACAACCTTTAACTGAGAAGAATCTCTCAGTCTGTCTCTCTGTCTCTCTATCTCTTTCTCTCTGTCTCTTTCTGTCTCTCTGTGTGTCTTTCTGTCTCTCTGTTTCTGTCTGTCTCTTTCTCTATCTCATACACACAATGTCTAGCACACCTATGCCATTTTATTATTGATGTAAACATAAATATAAACATAAAAAAAACAAAGAAAGGATATTTAGAAATTGCCTATTGGTTCTTCCCTTTCAATGGATTTCCATGTATCCCTATTTGTTTGTATAAGGAGATTAGACATGACACCGATTATCTTTCACAACTGCCCATCTTGGTGGCTCACTGTTGGCTTTCCCATTAGTCTGATGTTCCCACTACCCATAGAACTAATTACTGCTAGCTTATACCTCTCCCTCCATCAATATTCCATTTAATTAAATAACTATTTATTGAGTACTTACAAACTGTAAGGCACAGTGCTAGGCACTTACTGGGATGAATGTTGCTATGCTAACCTCTCATTTTCCTAGGATTCCATTGGTGTCTCCCCTTTGCATATGCTGTTCTGCATGATTTCAACTCCCTGGAACAAGATATTCATCTCAGGATAAGCTCATTACTTTTTATCTCAATATGCCAATAATTCAAGCCTTGACTGATACCATTTCCCTTAGTCTCTTCTCTCATCTGACTCAAGGGCTAAAGGGAAGAATACCAAATACCTCATAATGCTTTCTTTTAGAGAGAGCAGAAACCTGATTCAAAGCTTACTTTATTTTGCATTTGCTACTGACTATTTTCACATCTATGGAAAAAGATACCTTCCAGTTCCTACCCATTTCTCAGGTAAACTGCCTCTTTTTGTGTCTTGTCTTTCCCTTCAAATTTTAAGGTACTTGAGGATAGGGACCATTGTATCCCCAGCATTTAGCACATCACATAGTATATAGTAGGCACTTAAGAAATGTTTATTGAATTGGGTTAGATTGGATTGGATTGGATTGGGTAGAGAAACTGACATGTCCTTTGGGGATTTCTAATACTTGATTAAGAGAAATATCAGGTTTCATCTTTGTCTTTTCCCATATAAAAACAAAAAGAAATATTATAAAAACAAAACAAAAAACCCAATAAAAACCATTGTAGCATTTTGTAGTTTACTGTATATAAAGGATAATTTATTGTGTACATAAAAAGAATATAGCATGGGGATTTTCGTAATAATATATATGGCTATATCTTTTTTTTAATCAACCAAAGTTTTCTATCTTTTGTCTTTTTTGTCAAATCTCTCTTTTTGAAAACCAAAGCCCAAACTGGTGAGTCTCTCATGATTTCAAGCTGCCATCAGAAATATTCCATTTAATAGAAACTTGGGGAAATATTTTCCCTTTGCTTTTTTTTGCTGGCCAGCTTACAGGACAACATTATGACTCCTAGAGGGCTGATTGTTGATGAAAATCTGACAAGTAAGTTTTGAGGAGAGCTGGGGAGGGGAGGAGAATGGGGCCTATAACCCCTTTTCCCTGTCATATAATGAAGTCTTGGCCCCACGTGAAGAGAGTAAGCGCACAGTAAGGTGATAGAAATGTCCGGATTCCCTTGCCAGGTAATTTTAAGTTTCCTGCCGTTAGTTCGTATCCACAACTGTAAAACTGAATAGTGGTAATACAGTACGTGTTATTCCAAGCTTAGTCAAAACCCAAGGGTCTATCTGGCTTCTCAGGATGAGCTGCTGGGTTTAATGGGGCACTCTCCACCCCTTTAATGAGGAGTTGAGACAATTTCCCAGTCACTCACACAGTATGCCTCAGCCCATCACACTGGTCTGACAAAGACCTTTTGGTCAGGGCAGGAAAGAAATATAGCAGATTTGTGCGGGCTGGTCCCCCATCACAAGGAGACAGAGCTGTCATTTTGTGTGAGCTTAGTGTGGCTGAGATTTGATAAAAATAAATTTATCTGTGTCTGCATGTGTGGAGATTTACAACCGTGTCATGGCAGCAAGTTTATTTATGGTTTATGCAGGGTCTTTTTTTTTTCCCTTTCTACATCTTTAGCGCCAGGATTCTGAGAAGACGAGATGAAGCTATTAAATATCCAATATCCTCATCTGCAGGCCTTGATTCTCAATAGCAGCTGCTGCTTCCCCAATTTAATGCTTGTTCTCTATGCTTATACATAAGTCTAGGCCATGATCAATTCTGACCAAGATGAACAAACAGTATTTCAGTGTTTCCCAGAAGATATATTTACATATCTACCTACCTATCTATCTATCTATCTATGCATCTATCTAATCTATCTGTCTATCTCTACCTATTTCTACCATTTGTCTATCTTTATCATCTCCATAAGTCAGTAATTTTTCTTAGGAACCCATCCCTTGTAAAAAATTTTTAAAAAAAGATAATAAAGGAATAGAAAAAAGCAAATCAACAAAATTGACCAATATATATATCAGATATTGATATCACCATCATTTATTGATATCAATATCATCTAAATCTGATAACATATTCAATCCCTAGACTGATGTTCTATTCAAAGTACCCCAATTTTATTCAGAAGATAAAAAGATATATTTTTTCATCTCTTGTCCAGGATCAGTCTTGGTCAGTACACAATATTCAACTTCAGTTTTTTGTGTTTGATATTACATTATTATAGTTGTAGTCCTTTTATAGGTGGCACAGACCATTGAATGGGGATAGGAAAACTCATCTTTCTGAGTTCCAATATGGCCTCAGACACTTACTAGCTGTGTGATCCTGGGCAAGTCACTTAACTTTATTTGCCTCAGTTTTCTCATCTGTAAAATGAGGCAGAGAAGGAAATGACAAACTATTGTATATATCTTTACCAAGATGGGATCACAAACAGTTGGACATAAGTAAACAGACCTTTTATATACTATCTTCCTGGTTCTACTTACTTCACTCTACATCAATTCATAAATGTCTTCCTATTCATCTCTGAATTCTTTATACTGATATTTTTTGAGACCACAGTAATATAGAGCAGTACTTTTTAGAGTAGTAGTTTGAAGAATAATTTTTCTTCAACTGCTTTTATTAATTTATTTATAGTTTTATTCTGATCAATCCCTATCACTGATGTCTAAAGTAATCTCTATAAGTCACAGCAGAAACGGTTCAGGAGAAATTATTGGAGGAACTGGATCCAGGAAACTTTTAAGGTTCTTGGTCTTTTACTGGGATTTGAGGACATACAAAACTGCCAGTTCATTCTGTGTCGGAGGATATTTACATTATGTTTTATACTAGTCGTAAATGAAAATGGCATTAATCTGTCAAGTTGCTGTTAAAAAAGAGAGAGAGAGAAAAGAAAAGGGTGGGTGACCTCTCAAAGAAAGCCCTCTGCTGCCAGCGCTTTGCAGTGAGTATTTTTAAATAGCAGGGCAAAGGTGACAAAGCAGATTCAAACATCTCTATCTCCATGGCAACAGCAGCATTGCTCTGACACAGCAGCAGCCACCAAAATACACACTTGCACAATTAGACTGCAAGTTAGGACATTTCCTAGTACTTGTAGATCTAGAATTTTGAAATTCTAGCAAGAACTGATAAAAGAGCAAATCATGCACAGCTGGCGGTTTGTCTGGAAAATGACTAATTGAAAAAGATGAAAATCAAAAGATAGCATTTTTTTTCAACCCCACCTCCCCCATCAATCCTACCTTTCTTTAGCCTGAACACAGAGGATTCAAGAATTAGAGGTACTCTGAGTTGATACACCTGTGAAAGAATGAAGGTGTATATGTATATACATATATGTTGAAAAAATTTTAAGTTAGCTTCCTTTTCTTGATTTTTAAAAATTCAATTTGCTTTTAGTATATTAGTTCAATTGCTCATTTAATCAATTAAAAGGCAACTATATTTTGTAAAGCTGAGTAATATCCATATTGTAGAAAGTGGAAACATAGTGTGCTTTAGGCCAGACTGTGGAATAGATTTTTAAAGACCCCACCCACCTCTTTGTGATATCATTCCAAGGCTGCTTGTACTTAAAAACTTAATGAGGATTAAATAGGAGTATTCTGAACATTTTGCTCTTTTTTCTTTTTTAAAGGAAATTTAAAAAATAAGTATAGTTTTCTTTGTGAGCTGGTGAGTTTTGTCTGAATGAATACCTTTCTAGGGTCTTCTGGCCAAGAATTTTGCTGAATTCTGGGGGAGACTGACTTAACCATTGTGCCTACTTAAACATTTGGATTCCAGAGAAAGGAAAAGAAATCCCAAGGAAATGTGAATGCATTATGCATTTCAGTATATGGGTGCTTCTGCTGAGTGTGCAAAATGCACACTTCATAATGATTTTTCCCATCCAGAAAATGAGGGGTGGGTCTGGATAATCTCTAAAGTCCCTTCTAGTTCTAAATCCTACTGATTCCATGATCCTTTGATTGCTTGTTTGGTTAACTTTGGTTTCAAGGAATTACAATGGAGAATTAAATACATTATCAAATGTTCCTGGAAACCACAGTTAACCTTCTTTTAATTTTTATTGTATGTTTTGCCCACATGTAAAGATTAGTATGTTTATAACATTTTTCCCAATAAAGACGTAAAGAAACGGGAAAATCGGAATTGATATACAAAGTTTTGTTTTACTTTTTTTAAAGAAGTGTATCTAATGACAAAACAAGGTTAAAAAAATAATTGAAACCATAGTGATTTTGTAATAATGTGCTTCTCTCCTCTCTTTTCTCCCTCTCCCTCCTCTCAATGGCTCTAGAGGAGAGAGTGAGGTTGTTAAGTTTTCACTGTCCTCCCTTACTTAAATCCTTAAATTCAAGTCATGACATCACCTTCTGGTGTATGGTCCTTTTCAAAAACAAAGTACAAATAATAATCTCTAGGCATTGTCCCCATCACCTTCCCTCCCAACTTGTATTCTACATTTGTGTGTTTTTGTCTTCCCAATTAGAATTCATAATCTTTGAGAAAAGGGACTGTCTTTTTTTTAAAAAATTAAATGTGCATCTCTGGCACTGGGTATAATGATTGGAAGAGAATAAGTAATTAATAAATGCTCTCTATCTATTTCTAGTAGGGCAGGTAGATGGTACAGTGGATAAAATGCCAGCTTTAAACTTTTCTTATCTTCCTGAGTTCAAAATCTATCTCAGACATTTAGTAGCTGTGTGACTCTGGGCAAGTCACTTAACCCTGTTTACCTCAGTTTCCTCATTTGTAAAATGAGCTAAGAAGAAAATAGTAAACCACTCCAATATCTTTGACAAGAAAACCCCAAAGTGAGATTATGAAAAATTGGAAATGACTGAGCAATAAAATCTATATTAATATCAGTGGGATAATTGGGGCTCAAAGGTGGGACTCAGCATGACAAAAATTAGATATGTTCAAAATATATATAGAATAATGGAAGATGGTCTCAGAAGGAAGACAATTAAAAATTCTATTCAATCATTCATTCATTTATTTATGTGTTTTAAAAAAATTTTTTGGGGGGAAAGCAATTCCTAACAAAGTGGGCAATTCTCAAGGCTACTTTTACTATGTCAGTTGTTGTAGTTGTTTTGTGGTACATACAAAAACATATAGGAATAGTAGAGGGTTGGACACTTTCAGCATCTGTGAACCAGGTGAAGGAAGCATCACCAAACAGCCAAATATTTAAATGCTCCAGGCTTCTTCCTTAGTGTGGTTAACCTGACTTTCCACCCTATCTTGTCTCAACCTGTAGAACTGATTGCTTCTCCAATCCCTCTTGACTCTGCCTTGTAAAAATCAGAGTCCTGTGATCTTTGTCACAATTTGCTGTCTGCTTCCCATTACAACTTGCTTTCTGTGTTCCTAGTCTCACCCATATACATCTGACCTTGACTTGTATTTGTTTCCTTGTTGGACCATTAGGTCTGTTGTACATTCAGGGTTGTTTTCCATGTCTGTTAACCTCACTGCAGTGGGTGAGAAGGAAGGGTTGGATTTGCTTCCTTGACACACCAGCTAAGGAGACCTCAGGTTACCCAGACTTTCCTATTCACAATATCTATTGATGGGGCTTGAACAATTTCTTCAAAACAACCTCATTGAAACAGGATGCGCTTTTAGAGATAATGAAACTAAGAGTAGGAAAAAGAGTGTTAGATCAGGAGTCAGCACAGGCCTGAGTTAGATTTCTACCTCCTATCCCTAGTGGTTGTGTGATTGTGGGTAAAACTGTCTAAACTTGTTTCCTCATCTATAAAATAATAATATTTTACTCTTTCCTTACTGTGGCATGATGTAGCTAGTTATTTATTTCCTAATAATAAATTCCAGAATCAAGGAAGAACTGGGTTCAAGTCTCACCTCTGAGAACTTTTGTCTGTGTGACTGAGTGAATCACTTAACTTTTAGCTCTTTAGACCTCAGCTTCTTAAACTGTAGTTTGCAGCCCAATACGGGGTCCCTTAACTAAATGCAGAGGTCACAAAATTATGATTAATTACGAATAAATGTTTGATTTGTATACCTATTTTATATACCTGGCATCCCACAAAAATTTCTAGGGTAAAAAGGGGTTACCAGTGGGAAAGGTTTAAGAAGCCCTGCAGTCTAAACAACTCCTTAAGGCTATAAATGGCAGGGAAGGTTTTGTTGTGAAGTTCAAATGTAATCAAGTATACAAAATGCTTTGCAAATATGAAATCTCTCTATCCATTTTCATAATAATAATTATTATTGTTGCTATTGTTGTCATATTGCTTCCAGCAGCATGATATAACAGTGGCAAAATGACAATAAAATGTCAGATTTTTACTTCCAATTTTTAATTTTTATTTATTATTATTATTATTATTATTTTTGCTGAGACAATTGGGGCTAAGTGACTTACCCAGGTTTATACAACTAGGCAGTGTTAACTTGCAATTTTTTAAAACAAATTATATGAATAGAAACTAGAGTTTGTTGAAAGAAACTGAAGCATGCAAAAGGTAAGAAAGATGGAATTAAAAACAGACAAAGTGGAACCATGCACTCCATGAGAAACCATAATCATTAGACACTCCTCAGAATTCAGTCCTCTTCAGATTTCATGTAAGTCTAATTGAGTCTCACTCATTTATTTATTTTTAAGGGCATATCACCACTTTGGTTTCTAGTAGCAGCAAGATGATGATATTACAGAGGAGTATATTTGTATAATCCCAATAACCTAAAAGAAGGTAGGGTGATATGGTAATTCCCCTCCTCCCTTCTGTTTTATTGCTTATTTCACTTGATACTTTCCATAAAAGTAAAGGTAAGAGAGAAAAAGAGAGAAGTAGGGATAGAGAGAGACAGAGAAAGAGAGAGTTGGAGAAAGAGACATAAACACATAGAAACAAAAAGACACATGCACAGACACATACATAGACATTCATGCAGACACACAGACATACAGAGAGAAAGGGACAGAGACAGAAAGATAGAGAGACAGAAAGAGAGGAGAAAACACTTAAAATATAGGTTAGTGGTTAAGTCTACAGCTTTCTGTTGATAGGATCCTTTTTGTCTTTTCCCATTGAGTGGTCCTCTCTTTGACAGTAAACAATTATTTAGAATTCATTAAAAATCAACTAATATTACTTGGAGACAAAATCTATTGTAAACATACAGAAAGCAAATAAGCAAGACATCAAGATTTCAGGAAATTCCAGGTCAGTGATGTTAGTTCACCAAGCAGCTGATGAAGCAAGAGAGAGAGAGGCAGTGAAAAATGAATGAATGGAGAATCATCAGGTTCCAGCAGCAGTGACAGTTCAATGAAGCAGCAAAATTCTTTCCAGGTAGATCATTCCTTGAGAGGGTCAGGAAGTCAGACTACAAAGAATGAAACCTACCTCTTGAGACATGAAAAAAATATGAGGATTTGTTTTGATTGGCAATGCTTTTTTTGTTACAAGGATTGTGTTTTAAAAAAAAAATTGGGGGGATGGGTGTAAGAGGGAGAAAATAGTGATAGTATTTCCAAAGAAAGAAGAAAATAAAAAAGAGGGTCATTGAAATGTTTTTAAGTGCCCATGAGATAACAAAAACAGTGTCCAAAGGAAAGAGAATAGCGCAGCTTTGAAAATAACATTTATTTGCATTTATTTTGTACTTTTCATTTATTTATTTTTAACATTTATTAAAAAATTTTTTTTTGAATTGTGAATTCTTTTCCTCCCTCTAGCCCCTTCACCATCCATTGAGAAGGCAAGCAATAGGATATCATTAAACATGCAAAGTCATGCAAAACATATTTCCATTATAATATATATATTTAAAAGCAAGCTGTATATAATAGAAATTTGTGGGTTAACATAAAATCCTGTTTACTTTGGATATGGAAATGTTCTTTTTTTTGGTGCCCATTGAATATGTAATAAAAAATAAAGTTAAAAATTGTTGAATGAATGACTGTATCATAAACTAAACTATAAACTATAAAACTAAAATATTATAAACACATGAAAACTCTTTATATACAGTATATAGTGAGTTCACATCCAGCTTCAGATACTTAAAATATGCATGTGTTTTATACATATATACACACACATATGACGTGATTTAAAATCCAGCCTAAAGCACTTACTAGTTGTGTGACTCTGGGTAAGTCACTTAACCCTGTTTACTTCAGTTTCCTCATCTATAAAAAGAACTAGAGAAGGAAATGGCAATCCACTCCAGTAACTCTACCAAGAAAATCCCAAATGGGGTCATGTAGAGTCAGATACAATTGAAAAAGAACAACAGAAACATATATAAAATATATGTTTGTTCTTGTTCTCAAAGAGGACCAATGACATCAGCAAGGTGATGTCTTGACTTACAAGTGATTTGAATTTAAGTGAGATAGGGCTGTGCAAAGTCATCAGCCTCAGGTTTTCCTCCAGAGTCATTGGAATATAGTGACAATACATAAGTCAAGATGACTGGTAATGGCACTAGAAGCAATGCGAGACCTTGACCTTTTTAAGCTAAGATCTTTCCCAGGTCTCAGTTTGTCTGAGGCCATACCAATTCAGTAATTAAAGACTAGATAAAAATTGAGACAAAAGTTGGTTTAGTTTGCCTTCATAAAAGAATCAGTCTGGGAAGGGAAGACCCTCAGAGTTTCTGAACCAGAACAGAAACAATTGCCAGGACCAGCCTACCTGAGTTTAGAAAGGTCACCACTTGGTTAATCACAGTGTGATAACAAGTGTCACTTGATACTTACTAAAGGATAGAAGAATTGTTTTCTGTATTGGTAGAGGGACTGGGCACACTAAAAGAAATAGATGTTTGAAGTACTAAACTGATTGTTATGGTGGAATAATTAATTCAATCATACTTCTGGTAATATGTCCTCAATCCTGATGATTTTGTTGAAATGTAATTCTTTCTCTTTTCCCCCACCAAGAGAAACAAACAACAAAGTTTATTGATTAGAGAATTTGAAGACAGCAGAATTAGGGTTCATATTGTACCTTTGACCTTTATTGGTTTTATGTCCATTAGCAAATCAAATAATCTCTCTAAGCCTTGGGCAATTCTAAAAGATAGCCACATCAAGTGTGGAGCTCTCACTTTGCAAAGCTCACAAGTCCTTGATGTTCTGAATATTGGATTCCCTTGCAGGTCCTCTGCATTCCAGACAAACAAGATTATTAGCTATTCCCATATCTGTTCTGTACTTTCCCACATTTATGAATACATGCAGGTCTCTTGGAATGCATAGGCTTCTTATCTCTGCTTGTTGCAACCTTTATCTAAATTGATGGTTGAATTCAAGTATCATTTCCCTAAATTCTTCATTAATCCCCTGAGTTGAAAATGTTCATTTTTCTTTTCACATTTTCTTAGATGATCTTTCTCTTTTGTCCTTATTATATTCCACCTTGTGTCATGGTGTGATACAAAGTAAAAATCTATGAAGATTTATTAGAAGTCCCTATTAAGAGAGAAACAAAGAACTATTTTGTTGATGGTTTAAGAAAGTAAGATGTTTTACTGTAGAAAGAACATTAGTTGGGGGTTCAGAGGGTTGGTTTCCAATCCTGCCTTTGCTGCTTATTACTAGTGTGTCCTTTACCAATTCATTTAAATTTCCTGGACTTTGGCTTTCTCAATTCAATAAACATTTATTAAACATCTTAGTTGGTTGTTATTCTTCATCTCAAAGAGGACCAAAATGATATCACTATGTTAGAGTTGAGATATAGCACATCCAACTGTGGCTGATCAGACTAATATGAGCTTGGAATGCTCTGCCACGGGTTGGACACAAATAGTCCCCATGGACATTTAGGGTGGACTCTAACTTTGAGCATTTCACATTTCTTCTGAGCTAATTCAGTTCTGCTTTGCTCATAGAACACAGCACTTTCTCTGATAAGGGCATACCATGCTGGGTGGTTTTGTGCCAATGTCTCCCATGTCATAAATCAATTCTAAAGTTCTTTTTTTTTTAATAAAGCTTTTTATTTGCAAAACATATGAGTGACCT
>JAJPUD010020829.1:0-24013 GCA_023553655.1 Myrmecobius fasciatus | reverse complement strand
ATCCTGGGCAGGAAAGCCTGTGCTGCAGCATCCTGGGCAGGAAAGCCAGTGCTGCAGCACCTGGGCAGGACAGGAGCCCATAGGAGCTGGCAACCTCTCCAGCCTGGGAGTTTAGGTGGCATGGTTGCCCCCCAGGTGCCCAGGGGTCCCTGACCCCATTGGGGGTTTTCTCTGCCTCAGGAGGCTTAGGCCTAGGAGTCAGAGCCAAGATTCCAATCCCAACTCTTCTTGTGCCCCTCCCATCCCCAGGCCGAAGAGGTCGACCAGCAGCCCATTTTATAGACACGTCCTAGAAGCCCCTTCCAGCTCCAAGAGCTCAAAATAAATACAGAGAAGGAACAAAAGGGGGGATTGGGAGTGACCAACTTGGTGCCAAAAAAGTGTTTGAGTAATTCATAGTTGTTGCTAGGATTTCTCAGCAAGACCACCAACACTTATGAGGCACTTACAGTATGCGTTGTGCTAACGGGACCTGGGGGAGGGGGGAGGAATTAACTGTTAAGTCCCAGAAAGAGGTCAGAAGATCAGACAGATCTGGGACAGCCGGGCCGGTGCCTCAGGAACACTTGGGATCTCTGGAAGATGGGGAGGGGGAGAAGCTTAGGGGAGAAGTCTCCCGCCACTGCTGGCCCTGGTGTGTTTGCATGTAAATGGGGCGTTGCCTTCCATCCCACATCAGCCCTCACTTCAACATGGGCCCCACCCACCTGACCCTGGTTCCACATTTTAGGCTGGGATTGACCAGCACTTCAGAGAGGGAGGGGTTTTCTAAGCAGCCCGCGCTTGTTATAAACCTACAGAGGGGTGTCCAAGAGGTGAAGGGTCAAAGGTCAGAGAGGGTCATATAGGGAGCTGTGACCTCATAGCACCAGGGTCCTGAGCCAGGAAGAGCAGAGCCCAGACTTGTGGGAGACAGGTGGACAAGCCACTTCCCTCATTTGTGCCTCAGCCTGCCCATCTGTTAAATGGGGATACTAAGAGCGTTCCTCACCAGGCCGGTGGGGAAATTGAATGGGATGGAGTGTGCACACCTGCAAGTGCCAGCTCTGACCGTCCTTGGGGGCTGGGCTTCTCCTCCCCTCTTCTGTGGGCGTGTGCCCATCTACGTGCACCCCCATGCGTAGAGCCTTCCTGCTCATGTGTGCTTGCACAGGGCACATATGTGTCCCATGCCACATGCACACACACTCACATGCACATACATACACTTTCTCACACTCCTCCTCTTGCCCGCACGCACACACCACAGACCAGCGCTCTCCCCATGCTGCCACGTGGCCCCCCAGGAAAGATGTTGTAGCCAGGGTCGCCCGTCCCAGTGCTCAGGGCTGCCCTTGGCACTTTGTTCCCTTGAGAGGTTCCCAGGACCCCTGTGGCTTCAGGAAGCGACAAGTGTTTTTTTTCTGCACATCTGTAAGGGGCGCAAGCTGGACCTGGCGAGCGAACTGCGGGGTCATCCAGTAACCACAGAGTTCTCTTCATCCCCTTTCTCTTTTGCTGTTTTTTTCTGTTTTTTCCTTCCTTGAGACAGGAGGGGAAAGAATGTCAGATGTGGCTCGGGAAGAGTCGCCGCTGTTTGTTTCAGGCCGTTGTTTGCACTCAGCGCTCTGAAATCGGTTTTCCGTTCCGCACCCGCGTCAGCCCGTGTGACCCTGCCTTTGTCCCCGGCCACCCCGAGATTACATTTATCTGGTCAGACGCTTGGGAAGCTGGCCCAGCCTTGGGTCATCGGTGGCCACGAGCCTCGGCTTTCCTGGTCCTCTGGAGCAACATCCGCTGTCCCCCCTTCTGGGTGTGCTTCCTTTTTAGAGGAGGTCCTCCTCAGTGGAAAGCCGCTCCTGAAAAAGGAGGTGGCCCCATCACCTGGTGGCCATGCCGCTGAGCCTTTGCTTTGAGGGTCCTTCGCGGCTTCAGGCACAGGGGGCATAGGAACTTAGCCAGCTGGTTCTCCCAGATCTCCTTGTCACTGGTGGGATGCGCAGCAGCTAGGGCCTCGTCCCTCCCCCCCCATGCTCCAAATGTGGCCCTGGTGACATTGGGGACCGCTGTGACAATTGGGCCAGAGGATCGGGGAGTCTGGCAGAACACTCTGGGACCCGGCACAGCCCCTTCCACTTGGGCATAGCTAATCAATTCCATCGTTAGTCCAGTGGCTGCCAGGCTCCTTCCCCAGAGAAAGGGTTTGGTTTGTACCCCCTTCCCCCCAAAGAATAAGGTGCAGGTGGGAGAAGGCTCTGGGGTCAGGTGTGGAGTAAGAGCTGCCGCACTGATTCACACTTGGCCCCTGGCCCAGCAGAGTCCGCCAAGCCGACTCCCACCACTTTGGGCTGCGTAAGGGAGTCACTCCGTGTCCAACCTGAGAGTGACCCAAAGCTCGCTCCCGTTTGCTACCATCCTGCACAGTACTAGTATACAATAGATACTTAATCAATGTGTATTGGTTGGTTTCTTCTTTTCCAGAGGTAATTTTTGGATAATTTTACTTGACACTTTGTTGTTTCCAATCAGAAGTTCTGGGTAATATGCTTTGCTTTGCTGTGTGCCAGTCCAGGGACTTGTGTCTGGGGGCTGCTTGTCACCTAGGCCCCTGTGGGACAACAAGGCGGCAGGTCAGTCCCAGAGCGCTTGAGGAGTCCCCGGCAGCCCCGGCCCTCAGGGAAATGGCACCACACACGCATGTGTGCACACGTGCACACAGATACACACACGCACACCCACCACACATGTGCACAAACACATGCATACACAAGAGCATTCATACACACGTGTGCGCACACACACATGCTATCAGTGTCTTAGCACCTGGAATCAGGAAGGCCAGAGTTCAGACCTGGCCTGAGACACTTGGGAGCTTGGAAAAGTCACTCTTTCTGCCTCAGTTTCCTCTTCTGTAAAAAGGGGTTAATAATAGCATCTCCCTCCCAGGGTGGTTGTGAATATCCAATGACAAACACTTGTAAAGTACTTGGCACGGTGCCTGGCACCCTGTAAGTACCATAAAAGTGTTAGTTATTATTGTTATTGAAATTACCGTATACAAAAGAATACCAGGCAGTGTTGGAGGGAAGGCAGCTCACTGCTGGGTGATTGGGAAAGGCTTGCCGTAGGAGCTGGTTGAGATCTCAGTACTAATTAGCAAATGGGTAAACTGAGGCCTACAATTTGTATTAGAAGACAAGACCTCAGCGAATGAGTCTCTTGGTCTCCTTCAGCTCAAGGCACTCCTCCTTGCATCAAACGAGCACCATGAAATGTCTCTCCAGGGAGCACGGTCCGTGTTAACCTGAGCCGCAGTTCACGCTTAGATTGTCCTGGGGCGTCTCCCCCGCCTTCCCTCCCCTTAGAATATAAGCGCCCTCTGGTTTGTGGCTGCTTGGTCTTTTGGCTCTGTGCGGCACCCTGCACACAGTAGGCACTAAATAAAAGCTGACTGACTTGTTTATCAGGGTCGGGTTCCTGAACACGCTGGTGAGTTTTGGTGTGCTTGGTTCCTTAGAGGAGGCCATAAGAGTTTAAGAAAGAGGTGCGATCCTGTGCCAGCCTTTTGGGCATGCTGTTTACCCCACTTCCCCAGGACTGGTGTCAAGGT
The DNA here is from genome assembly GCA_023553655.1 of Myrmecobius fasciatus. NCBI lineage: Eukaryota > Metazoa > Chordata > Mammalia > Dasyuromorphia > Myrmecobiidae > Myrmecobius > Myrmecobius fasciatus. Next base: position 20,424 of record JAJPUD010020829.1, on the reverse strand, counting down.
CCAACAGGCCGTGTACTTCCCTTCCCATAACGGGATGTGCTTCATCCCCCTTCTCATCGTCCAAAGCCCGGCCCGAGCCGACCGGGAAGCTCTCCGGCCATCGATGGCGCTCGGCCCCAGGAATCGGACGGGCTGGGCCGGGGCCTCTGGCCCCCATCTCCTTCCCGGCTCCGCTCCGGGGAAGGGGCTCAACGCCCATCACTTCCCGTGAGCGCTTCCAGAGCGATCCCCGGGGATAGAGCCTCTTTTGAGACAGAATTAGATTGTTAGTACCTGTGAGGATTAGCCCTGCCATCACCTTATCCATTCTGACATCACCTCCTCCCGTTCAAAGGGCCGGGGAGCCCCGGCCTGGCCCATCCACATCTGCCGCTGCCTTTGAATACTCCTCGCCCCAGAGATGCCGCCGTTTGCCCGGTGGCAGCGCGGAGGATTTAGACGATTAAAACAAATATTGAAAATGATTTAGCGGGCCCGGGTTTACCATGCCGGTTGCCTTAGTTTCTTGGCATTCGTGCGTTTTGAATTAAAATGGCTTTCCTCCCTGCCTCCCTCCCTCCCTCCTTCCCAGAAAGTGTGTTCTTTTGAACCCCCTTGGCTTTGGCTTCAGGCCTTCCATAATAACAAAACATTTGAGTCCAAGGAGAGGTTTTATTGGGGCCGTTTTCTCTTTCCATCTGTGGCCCATATGGGAAATGGAAAGGTTTCGTGGGTCCCACTAACAATTGTAATCATGGGGATGGGCCTCAGTGGGGTGATTCTGCCCTCCCCCCAGCAGGGTGCTCTAGCAGAGAGAACCGGGGATTTGGAGGGTGAGGCTCTGGGGTCAGAGGCTGTCTTTGACTTCCACCTATACAGGGTACAAGTTTGGCGTCCGCAGAATGGGGCTGCGGGATTGGACGGCCTCCAAGGTCCCGTCCAGCCTCCATTTGTGGGCCTTGGGAAGCCCCTTCCTCTCTGAGCACCAGGTTCCCCATATGTAAGAGAGGCCTCCAAGTCCCATCCAGCCTCCATCCATCTGCTCCTGCCTTTTAGCTTGTCATTTTCCAAGTGGGGCCCATCCCCCTTCCCCCAGGACCCTGGCAGAGGCTGGAAATGGCTCCATAGCCCACTGACCGTCGCTTCTCTCAGGTTTTCCTCAACACGTGAGGGAGCCAAATGCTGATGTTCCTCCCCGACTGCTCCCTGCCCTCACGGGGCCCCTGAGCCCTTAGGCCTTGGTCCGGGCCTGCTTCAGGGGGTCTTCATGCTTTCAGGTTCCACAGACAGACTTGTCTGGGTCAGTCAGAAGCCTCCAAGGTGGAGGGGATGCTGCTTCTCAAAGGTCATCCGGCTGAGCCAGGAAACCTTCCAGTGTGGGGCTGGTGACCCTCAGAGAGCTAGCTGCTCTCCGAAGGCCAGCCAGGTTCCTCACCAGCGTGTTGGCCACCAGCCAAGAGCGGCAACCCGTGAGGGGTTCCTAAGCCTGCCAACTCAGGCCCCGAGAGAAGGGGAGCCCCTGGGGCTTGGGACCGTCCCAGAAATGGGCTTTCCTGACAAAAAAGGCTTTCCAGCAAAGCCTGCCTCGTCTGCCTGTCCAGTCAGAGAGTCTCCCCACATGCAGAATGGGGGACGGCCTTTGGGTGGGTGGAAATATGGAGGACCACTCTTAAGTTGTCTGTTTTTTCAATTTCCTTTCCAGGTTGGTGGTTGGAGCCAGCTGTATCCTTTCGTAACCGTGGAAACAATGTATGATGGGAGTTGCTATTCTTGCTCTGTGTGTGTGTGTGTGTGTGTTGTGTATTGTGTACATGCATGGGATGAGTATGTGTGTACATGGGAAGTGGGGGGGGTCCAGGAGGGTGTATCTATGTGGTATACACTGTGTGCACACATGGGGTTGTGCACATGTGGCCTGGTGTGTATGTATGGTCTGTGTAGAAACCCCATTTTCTATATCAAATGGGTCTTCATGCCCCCCCTTGAGAGGACGGTACCGCTGGCCCGGGCGAGTGGTCACAGGCCCCTGGGCCCACATTCGGGCACCCAGGAGCCCGGGTGCATCAGGGGAAAGAGTGAGCATGTCTTGGGCCACCAGGATCCATGGTGGGAGGTCCTGGAGCACTTGCCGAGTGTCAGAAGGAGCAAGTGGGACCCTCTGGTCCTCCCACAGAAACCACAGATAATCCTGTGCTCCCCAAATCCCCTGAGGGCCCGTGCCCAGCCCCAGGAGCACAGATTTCGGGCTGTGGGGCCCTTGCTGCCCATCGCAGGCTGCACCACTCGCTTTGCAGATGCTCAGGGAGGAGGAGGAAGGCATTGCTCAGGGTCACCAGGGCGCTGCCCTGGGTCTGGCTCTGCCGCACAGGCCCTGGCGAGCTCACAGACACTGGCATGGGTCAGTTAGAAGCTGGAAGGAGAGGGGAGCGTGAGCACCATGTGGCGCCCTTAGGCTGGGGGAGGGTGGGGACGGGACTTAGCTAATGCTGCCTTAAATAGATGATGAGCTGTGTCTCCTGAGAGGCCCGCCAGCTGGGCTCCATCTCCTCCAAGGGCGTCCACAAAGAGCCGCAGCTTACGTTTCAGCAGCAGGGACGGAGGTGAAATAGAAGAAAGGCCTCGAATGGCCTGAGCGTTGCCAGATGTCTCGGGGCCTGTGCAGCCGGGCCGCTTATTCCCCAGGGAGCTCGAGCCGGGCAGTGGAAGCCCAGGCTGAGGGACGGCCCAGGGGGTGCAATCTGTGACTGCCAGCGGGGCCTGAAGCCACGGTCCAGAGCGGCACACAGGTCCTGGCTGCTTGTCGGGTGCCCCAGCAGGGGCCCCTGGGCTCCCAGGGCCAGGCCTGGAGGTCCCAGTCCTGCCTGCCACACCCTGCCCTCGCAGCCTCAGTTACCTCATCCGTCCAATGGCACTAGTCACGGCCCCTCCCTCTGGGGCGGTGTCTACATGGGCTTAGCTGCTGCCAGTAGTTTTGTGCCCCGGTTTTTCCTTGACTCCCCCCTTCCCAGACGTGTCCTTGGAGTGCGCGGGTTTCCTCACGGGCTTTGGCCTGGACACCACCGTCATGGTCAGAAGCATCCCGCTGCGAGGCTTTGACCAGGTAGGGACGGCGCGTTGGCGGCTCCCCATTGGCCCGTGCTGCTTGGTGGCCTGCTGGGCGGAGGGCACCTCTGGGATCCCTGAGGGATCCTTCCCCCAGGTTTCTCATCTGCTCCCCGATTCTGGAAGGTTCACACCTAACCCCCGGATTGAGGCCCTCTTGCCAGGGGCTCCCGACCTACCTAGGAGACCTGGGGAGGGGGGAGGTGACAAAGGAGGGTGTGAGTGGGCATGGCCATCCCTGGGGTGCCGTGGGGACGCCACGACTGGCAGAGTCAGCTTAGACCGATGGGGGCTTTTAGATCATGCTGTGGGTGGAGGCAGGAGGCGCTGAGTTCAGATCTCCCCCTCAGACACCTCCCTCTGGCCCTCAGTTTCCTCATTTGTAAAACCAGGGGAGTGGGCACTTTGGCCTCCAAGGGCCCTTCTGGCCTGAGAGATCTGTGACCGTGTGACCCTGCCCAGATGCGTGTCCACATGCACACGCGGCCTTCCGAGTGTAAAGGAGGAAAGAGGCAAACTCTGGAAAATGGGCACAGTTGGAATTCTGCACCAGCTGGGTTGGGACAGTGTAGACACACACAGGGGACGCCAGGGTCACCGCACCCACTCACTCGGGGGACCAAGGCTTATGTGGGGAGGTGGCGACTGGCACAGCTGGCCCTCCGGCTCCCAGTGCCCACATGGGACTGTCATTCCCCCTCTGAGAAGAGGGAACCACCTCAGGATGCCCGTGTGGGCCGGCCAGTCAGTCAGCATTAAGTGCCCATAGAAAGCCACCAGTCCTGCAGGCCTCCCAGTCTGAAGGGGACGCCAGACACTGACAGTAGATGGGAGATCAGAGGGCAGCCTCCGGGGGATGGGGGAGCTGACACCACAGGAGGCAGAGGCGTTGTAGCTGCGGCCGGCCGGGATGGGCTCTCAGTGCCAGAGAGAGGGTTTTATCTGGTCCTGGAGGCCACGGGGCCTGGTCAGACGGGCCTTAGGAAGGTCAGTGTGACCACTGGGGCAGGGAGGCTCCAGGGAAAGTCCAGGGATGAGTGCCGCAGGAGAGGAGGGAGAGACAGGAAGGCAGAAACCGAGCTGTGTGACCGCAGATTGTCCTTCGGGGGTGAGTGGGGACTGGTGATCGCGTCGAGACTGTGGCCCCGGGAGGGAAGGAGCGGGGAGAGGTGGGTTTGAGGGAGGCTCAGGAGGGTGGTTTGGGCCATGGTGAGCCAGGGATGCCTCTGGGGCATCGCAGTGGGCAAGGTTACTGTGATGTGTGACTGTAGCTCAGGAGTGAGAACTAGAACTGGACACAGAGGTCTCAGAAGCATCAGGATAAAGATGGGAAGTAACCGGGCAAAGTCGCATAGAGGAAGAAGAGCAGAGGGGCCTGGGGGACACCTGCAGTGACAGAGCGTGAGCTGGAGACCGACCCAGTGGGAGGCAGAGAAGGAACAGTCAGGGAGGCAGGAGGGGAGCCGGGAGAGAGAGAAAGGTGGCCCAGAACCTAGAGAGGATCAAGGAGAGAGGGCTCAGTTAGGAGAAGGGGAGGCTCCCTCCAGCCCCCTGCACCTGGCAGCACAGAGATCATTGGCAGACTTGGTTGGGGGGACCGGTCAGAAGGCAGACTGGTGACCAGGGCAGGCGCTCACCTGGGGTCAGAAAAAGCGATACAAGCACTCTCAAGGTGTCTCTGAAGAACTTTAGAACTGATCATGTGACATGGCCCAGGACCGCCCAGCCTAGCGTGCCCTCATCGGAGAAGGGGCCGTGCCCTAGGAGCAGCAAAGCCGAATGAAATGAGCCCAAAGGAAACCTGGGATGTGCAAAGTTAGAGAAGCCCCAATGTTCATGGGGATGTTTGTGTCCCACCTGTGGCCGAGCGCTCCGGGCTCTACTATAAATATGGTCTGGTCAGCCAAGTTGGACATGCCGGGTATCAAGGTGACACGAAGGACGCCAGTCAGAAGAGAGAGGTCAGAGGTGGATAACTTTCTGAAGGAACTTGGCCATAAAGGGAAGGAGAGGTCGAGGCGACGGCGAGGGCGGATGGACAAATCAAGGCAGCATCTTTTGAAGATGGGGAAGATGTGGGCCAGAGGCATTTATTAAGCACCTGCTGTGTGTCAAACACTGTAAGGCAGAGGTTCAAAAAATCATAAAAAAAAAAACAAGAAGTGGACCAGGAATAGGTTTCCCCACAGGGCAGCAGATCTCAGGAGATGATCTGTTTTTTACATTTTTATTTTCAGTTCCAAATCTCTGTCACTCCTCCCCCCAGCTCCCCTCTCCCCCCCCCCAATTGAGAAGACAAAAAATATGCCCATTATACATTAGCCATGTGGTGTAAGAAAAACAAAGGGGAAAATCTATGGTTCATTTTGCCCCCAGAGTCCATGGGAATCTCGCCCTAGAGGTGGATAGCAGGTGTCCTTTGTAATTGTCAAAGGTCCTTTGTAATTGTCATGGATCATGATCTTGCTCAGTGGCCACGCCTCTCGCAGTTGAATCTTGTTACAATGTTGCTGTCACTGTATACAGTGTTTTCCTGCTCCTGCTCCCTTCACTTTGCATCATTCATTTAAGTCTTCCTAGGTCTTTCTGAAACCATTTCTTGGAGTGCAACAATATTCTGTTTACTGTCACAAACCACAACTTGTTCAGCCCTTTCACAGTTCAAGGGCATCTCCTCAATTTCCAATTCTTTGCCGCCACAAAAAGAGCTGTACTCATTCTCCCTTTATGTATATATATGTGTGTGTGTGTGTGTGTGTATGTATGTATGTATACATACACACACACACACATATATAATGTGTGTGTGTGTGTGTGCATGAAGGTTCTTTTCCTTTCACCAATCTAGGAGCGCTGTATGTATACATACATATATATATATATTTGTGCATAAAAGTTCTTTTCCTTTCACTGACCTAGTAGCACTGTTGCTGGGCCGAAGGGTTTGATAACTCTTTGGGATAGCTCCGGATCATTCTCCAGGATAGCTCGCTCAGTTCCCAGCTTTAGGGGACTTTGAAAAAGGACAGCTGAAATTCCCTCCCTGTGTGCAATGGGTTCAAGCTGGCCGTGAGCTAGCCCGGGTTTCAGGGCGGCCGAGCTGCTGATCCTGTGGAAGTTCCTGGAGTCTCTTTTTCTCCCCCGGTAGAAAATGAGCTCCCTGGGGCAGAGGCCAGCATTTTGGCCTTGCTTTTTGTATACCAGGATCCGAGTGCCTGGCACAGAGTAAGTGCCCCAGAGTATTTGTTGCCTGACTCAGGGACTTATGGGCTCGGAAGGACGTGGAGTGTCAACAGAGCAAAGTCATTCCCCAGAGTCCTTTGCTCTGTGGTTCATTGATGCAGAATTTCCCCAGAGTGACTGGCCACCACCTTCATGCTGTCTCCCCAACCTGAGGTCCCTGTGCCCCCGCCTGCCAGGGCCAAGAAGCTCTGCCTCCTGGACTGAACAGCCTCTGAGGGGACCTGGTACTTGGGGCCCTCCATCCTTCAGGCCCCAGAGTTCGTGGATCTGCCTTCAGGGTGGCTGTTGAGCCTGGGAGGCTCAGAAAAGCATGCTGGAGGTTGGGCTGGGGAGGAGCCCTAGATCCAGTTTCAGACAAGGCCCGTCCTGAGATTTACTTTACAGCAATGCCAGCCCCCCATCTCAGGCGAGCCAAGAACGCCCTTCTTTAGTTCTGGGTGGGTGGCTCACTGTGGAGAGCCCGCGTATGAGCAGGAAGCACACGCTTTGAGAGGGGGCATCGGGCACTAGACCCATCAGAAGTTCGTGGAGGCCCCAGTGGGCCGCAGCTTCCCTCTGGACGAGCCAGTCAGCAGCGCCCGCCCCCCAAAATGTGCCCAGTGCGTCTGTAGGAAAGCACCTGCCAGGTGGTCTGACGGCAGCAAGCTGGGACTCATTAGCCTGGGCAAAGAATCCACTTTAAAATCCCTCATGGCACTTCAAAGGAAGTTTGGAGGCACTTCCTGAGGTCCTCGGCCCTGGGGACACAGAGCGGGGCCAAAGATGGCCCCTGCCCTCCACATGCACCCAATCTAATGGGGCAGATGTGTCAAGAAGGACCAGTTTCTGCCCAGGCCGCAGACAGAGGCCGTCCCTCAGGCCTCTTCATTTCCATGATGCCATCCAGGCAGAGGATGGGTACTGACCCAGGGGTTCTCCTGACAGAATTGCTGCCTGGGGGCATCTCCTCCTCTTCTAGGCTCTGAGAGGGGCCTTGGGGCCTGAGAAGCGAGGTGATCTGTCCAGGCTCTGAGAGCAGCTCCTGAACCCTGTTCTAATCACTGAGCCACACTGTCTCCCCTTACTCGGTATCCCCTATAGAGAGCCCAGCTTCTGAGCAGGATCGTGATGACCCATCGCTGTCAGAGAGAAGCATAGAATTTAGGGACCCCCTCAAGATCTAAACAGGCTCCCCTGTGACAGCTTCCCCAACAAGGGTGCCCCAAGGTCTCTGAATTTTACCTGAAGACCTCCACTGAGGGCGAGCCCCTTCCCTTGTGTTGGGATCAAAGGTAGCAGGGTCCTCACGAGGTCCCGAGAGGTGAAGGCTCTTGTGGAAGGTGAGCCAGCGGCCCTCCCACTCACATGCCCCTTGCCTCAGGGAAGCCTCCTGTCTACTTCCATCCCCTTGGCACATGTGCCCCCTGGCACATCTGTATGCCCTGAAGTTCCAGAGATTTTCCAGATAAATCTCCCAGGGCTCTGTGTGGGGATGCCCCCTTCCCTGTCCCCCAGCAAACATCCTGGCCTCTCAGGCACCTCCGTGGAGCTCTGGGGGAGTTTCTGCAGCCAGGAGGGGATGGGCCCCTCACACCAGCCTTCGGCCAGTCCTCCAACCCTGGGCCCATGCTGGAGCCAGTCCGACCAGAGTTAGTGTTGGGGGGGGGTCCCCTCAGGTTCTTAGGATGGTTATTTAGGAAGTCCAGCTCCGCCAAGCCCTCGGTCTCCAATCTAACTTGTTTTGCTCTTAAATGGAGGCCGGCTGTGTTGGAAGAGGATGAGCTCTTGGATGCTGCTTAGGGCCTGGAGGGGTCCCAGATTCTGTAACAAGGTTTTACATGAGGTTCAATGGAGGCATCAAACATCAGTGCCAAGTGCCCATGCCTGTGGCGGAGTGCGGTGGGCTGGATGGGCAGCCTTTCTGCCCCAGACCCTCTCAGGGCCACACGTGTAGGGTCCTGAGCTTTCCTTCCTTCCTGCTGGAGACGCTAGGGGCCAGCCACTGGGCCGTGTGCGTCTGCGTGTGTGTATCTGTGTCAGTGCCCACGCGTGTGTGGATGGGGAAGTCAAAAAGATCCCAGGCCCAGCGCAGCACTCCGGGCACCTCAGGCTAGATGACAGCACCCGCCAATCGCTGATGGAGCCAGAACCGCTTCATGGAGTCCTGAGCCTCTTGTTTACAGAGGAGGGGCTTCAGTTATGGAGCTAAGCACAGTTATTGGGGTGGTGGGAATGGGAAGAGATCCAAGGGAGCCGCCAGGGTTCAAAGTTGAGGCGGATTTCCAGATGGAGGGGGAAGGAGTCAGCCATAGCTACTGAATGGCAGGGCGCAGATTCGCTCTTGGCTCTCTGGGTCTCCCGGCTTCTGGGGCCGGCATCTTCCCTCCCTCTGAGCTCTTGGGAAGCCCCGAGCTCGGTTTGGGAAATCACTGATCCCGCGCGGCCGCTGGCCAGGGAGATCCAGGCAGGGCCCAAAGCTTGCCCGAGAAAGAGCGCCGAGATGAGACCTGTGTGGTGGCTAGTGGTGGCTAGGATGGGGAGCTTGCCTCTCCGTTGATCCCCACTTTAGCCTGCGGGGCTTCACGCCAGGACTTCCTTCTCAAGACCAGTGTTCCTCGGGGCCAAGTTAGACCCCCAAAAACTGTTCCAAGCCCAGGAGGCCCGGGCTCCTTGACCATAACCTATTAGCACCTTCTTGGGGCGCCCAACAGGGTATAGGACAGAGCTTTCCCGTCGTCTCCGGCTCCTCCTGTGTCAACATTTGTGATCTTTACTTTGCAGCAAATGGCCCTGTTGGTGACCGACTACATGGAGGCGCAGGGCACCAAGTTTTTGAAGCACTGCACGATGAAGAAATTGGAAAAACTTGAGAATAATCAGCTTAAAGTCTACTGGAATAACCACGAGAAAGACCAGGAGGAGACGGACGTGTTTGACACGGTCATGTGGGCTGTGGGTAAGTGCGAGTCACTGAGAAGTACCGGCAAGGGGGGCTCGCCCTCTTCCTCTCGTCTTCCTTCTTTCTCTGGGGTGGCCCCATGGATTCTGGGTACTTCCCAGACAAGGCCTTTAGAAAAGTCGTCTTGTGGAGCGTGCTGTTTTCCACGTCCTTTTTTGTTGTTGTTCGTGTTTTGTGGTACAAATGAGTAACATGGAAAGGTCTGACATGATGGCACACGTATACCCCGTATCCGATTGCTCGCCCTCTTAGGGAGGGGAGACAGGGAGGATTTGGAACTCAAAACTTTAAAGAAGTGTTTAAAAAATTGTGTCAACATGGAATTGGGGGAAAAACAAAACCTTATTTCCAAAAGAAAAAAAAAGTAGAAGCTCACAGAATCCAGATCCCAGAGGTTAATCTCTACCTGAATCCTCTTCTTTGAAGGGTCAGATCATAGGATGTTGGTGCTCAGAAGGCTCTGCAGAATCCTCTGGGCCAGGGAGGGAAACTGAGGCTCAGAGGTGTTAAGTCATTTATGAGGTGGCGCCATGGTGCTGGTGACCTCGCCAGACCTGCACTCAGGTCTCTTGAGCCTTCCTGGCAGGCCGGCCGGCCGTGAATATTTATGAAGCACCTACTGTGTGCCAGGTGCTAAATGCTAAGGGTACACTTCATCTGCCTCCAAGGAGCTTCTAATTTAAAGGGAAGATACCAAAGAAACACATGTGTAAGTGGGCTGTCGCTAGGCTAAACGGGAAATCACCAAGAGACGGAGGGCCTTGGAATCAGGAGGGGGTCTGCCCCACACCCTGAGCCCTGGCACAGCCACAGCTTTCTCCAGCCCCCTCAGCACCGCTAGGAGCCCTAGGAGCCGCCAAGCCCAAGGATCACCTCAGCACTGGCAGGGGCCGCCAAGCCCGGGGGCTACATCAGCACTGGCAGGGGCCGCCAAGCCCGGGGGCTGCATTGGCACTGGCAGGGGCCGCCAAGCCCAGGGGCTGCCAAGTTCAGGGGCCGTCTCAGATGCCAAAGCCATTTATGTTTTACTGAGGATATTGAGGAGAGGCTTTGCCTGGTGGGGAAGGACTTCCTTCCAGTCCAGAATTCTGCCCTCACTGGGGTCTGCCCCCCTGGTTCCTGCCCACCCTCAGCCTCGGGGACCCAAGCAGGATCCCAGGGGCTGCTGTCTCCCTACCAAGAACTCTGGCTTACTTTGTGAACACTCGGAGATTTGGCCTTTATGTTGGTAACAATCTCCTTGGATCCCCTTATCCAATGAGGAGATCAGTAGGACCTACCCAAGACACTGGGGTGTCTCAGCAGGAGCCTCATTTCCTCCCTGGGGCGGCATCCCTCGGCACCCTGGGCTGTACAGGGTCATGACCTCAGGCAGCCTCAGGGTCCGACCAGGCCTTAACTTTGCTGAGGCTGGTAAGCAGCCAATTGAACCTCAGACCCATGTTCTCTGATTACTCTGGATGTTGTGGCCCCCTCCCCCAGCTCCAGAGTTCTTACCCAGGGGTCTTGGATGGACTAGACATGGGTCACCTTAATTCCCAGCTCTTCCCCTGAGCAGAGCAGACTGCCCATTGGCTCCAGGGCACCCAGAAGGTGAAGAGCCCCTGGCTAACATGGCGCTGCAAAGACCAAGCCCTAATTGTGCAGATGAGGAAACTGAGGCTCACCAAAGTCTTTGAGTCCCCACTGTCCTAGAAGATTCCACCCTCAGGCCCCAAGCTGGGTCCAGTTGGCCGCCAAGGCCTCAGGACCGACTGCTTACCGGCAAGACTAACAGCGGTCAGAGGTTGTGGGTCTGGTTCCTTCGGGATCATCCTTCCGAGCTCCGTTTTTTGGCCACTGGAAATGGTTCTGACCACCATTGTTCCCCCAAACCCAACACTGGGAACGTTATCAGGACCCTCTTTGGTGAGGAGCTAGACATAGAGCTGGCTGACACACTGGCTGCACACAAGGGACTCATCCTTTCTGTAAAACTGCTCACATTGGTTCTTCCCACCCCACAGGGCCCCTGGGCCAAAGGGGCTTTGGGAAGTACCAAGAGCTGGGCCCCGGTCCTTGTAGAGAGGGAGCTGGGCTCTCGGCCAGGAAGGCCTGGGTTCCAGACCCACCTCCAACACCGGCCGGCTCTGGGGCTCTGGACAGGAGTTGGCGGGGTGGCGGGGGTGGGCCTTTGCCAGGAGTTCCCAGCATCTCCCTTGCCTGAATGCCCACCTCTGCAGGCTCACTCCATTAGTTTGATGATGATGACGTCTCCACGTCAGGAGTTCATGTGAAAACCCTTCGTTTCATTCTAAATATTGAGGATTTCTTTTCATCACTCGTCGGATCAAGATTTCCAACTGGAAGAGGCCTTGGAAGGGGAAGGAGGGAGGGAGGGGACAAGCACTTTAAGGCCCTATTGTGTGCCAGTGCTAATACAAGTACTCTCTCCTTTGATTCCCACAACCATAGGAGGGAAGTGCTGTTTTTATTCCCTTTTTACAATTGAGGACACTGAGTCACACAGGTGAAATGACTTTCCAGGATCACCCAGCTAGTAAACCTGGGCCAGATCTGAACTCAGGCCCAGGCTGTGTCCACAGCTGCATTGTGGTCATGGGTCATGGCCCCAGCAGCTGAGGTTTTCACCAGATCAATCTGGGTTGGACTCCACCTCTGTCAGACTTCTCTTGGCCCGTCAGGTTTCTTAGGGCTGGGAATAAGCTCCCCCTAAGTAGTTCGGATGATCTGGGTTCGAGCAGGAAGTCTCAGAGCTGCGTCAGGCTTCTCGTGCTTTCTTACTTGTCTGAAGCGAATGTTAGAAATGGTGGTTTCCATTCAGTCCTCCCAGCCGGGGGCCTGAGGCTTTGGGGCCCGAGGCAGGGCCCCCCTTGGAGGAGGCCTCGGGACAAACCCACAGAAGGAGGCTTTCTCCGCCACGCGATTGTGTGCTCTCGCTGGGCCGGAACCTGCCCCTTGCTGCACTCAGGCGGAGTGGTGGGTGAAAATAGCGCGGCCAGAGGGACGAGTCTGGTCAGGGACGGACTGAGAAGAACCAGCCATGCTCTTGGGGACTAACGAAATTTACCCTGACATTTACACTAGCAGCCATAGGTCAGGGGGCACGGGGGGCTGCAGCCGTGAATGTGGATCCTGCAGGCGGGACGTGAGCCCCGGGAAAGGAAGAGTTTTGCTGCGTCAGACCCATCTCACTCTGCAGTAGCCGGACCCGGGGGCCTGTCCTCCCCAGGCTGGAGATGTCCAGGCAGCTGGAGGGCTGGACAGCGGGTGTCCGAGAAGGCAGGTGACCGCCCCCAGTGCCTCAGCCCCCACACCTGTGCTTTGGTCATCATAAAGCATCAAGCGCCATTTCCTCCCTTGGACAGAAATGGCTTCCTGCAGAGCTTCACGGGCCCTGCCATTGGTTGGCGGCTGGGATGGATTGTGTGCCGGGTGCTGGGGGTGCCGAGGCAGAAGCGACCCCCACTCAGGGGCTGCCCTGATACAGGCAGGGAGAAGGCATGTGCTGAGAGCTGCGCCAGGAGGCCTAGAGAAAATGTGAGAGGGAGCCTGGGGGGGGCAGGAATGGGCAAGGGCTGTGGGTGCCATGTCCTGAGAGGATGCTGTGACCCTTGCACTGGGGCCTCATGTTCTTTCTATTCTGTAACAAAGCAGTTGGCCACACAAGACAGAGATACCGGGGTCCAAACTCCGGAAGTTCCCCACAGGGCCGAGCGGCGAGTCTTTCCCTAGCAGCTCCCATCACCCCATAAGGTCCGCCAAGGACGCCGAGTTCTTCTTCGGGCCTCGTGGCTTCCCCAGCCCATATGTAGATTTAAGCCACTTTGGGTGAGGTACCCCCATTCCCGGCTGGTCCTCACTCTCCAGACAGGGGGCTGCCCGCACCCCTCCTGCCTGGGGTGCTTCGGGCGGTCGTCTCTCCGCTGCTGCCCAAGATGGCTTTTCAGAGCATGAGATCTTGTTTATAACCTGGAAAGGGCCAACTGCCGCCCGCTTCCCTCTGTTGTGTTTGCACTCCGCCCTTACGGATTAAGCACTTTAACAGTTAAAGCTAGTTAATTGAAGTGTAGTCGGGCCGTGATTCATTGTTTTCCCCTGTATCAACACACCCACACCAGGTGTCCCACATAATAGACTGGGAAACTTAGCGGTGTGGAGGATTTCCTGTCGGCAGATGTGCCAATTACGCCGTTGATGGAAAAAAGTCAGCCTGGTGGGGCAGCGGGATCCAGCCTGGAGAGTTAACTAGTTGTAGGCTGAATCACAGGGCTTCGGACTTTAATGAACGCAGGCCTCCCAGCAGTACCAGCATGAGGCAGGATTGCAGGTTTCCAAAGCAGTCCTCCCCTCATACCTGAGCAGGGAGAAAGATGGTCCTTACACCTGACCCCACGTTCTCAGAGGGCCCAAGCTGTGGCTCATCCGGCTCTGGTATCGACCCCAGGCTGGGCCCAGTGAAGCGGGGAGGGCCTATGCACCCAGCTGGCTGCGGGCCGAGGCGTCTTGCAGCCTGGGGCCGTCAGTGTCTGAAAAGGGGGTTCCTACATGGGCGGTCGTGGACCCTTCAAGGATGAGAGTTTTGAAAGCTGCTGGCCGAATGTGTCAGAGACCGCTCTGGGACCCTGGTTCTCCATCTCCTGGGTGGCTCTGGAACATTGGGCCTCTGCTCCATCACCGGTGGGCCTGCATTTACTTATAGTGGGTTTGTGTTGAGAAAATAGAAGATCCTTTTTTTTCCCCCACGCATTCCTGCATCTCAGCACTTTCCCTCAGTGTTTCCCCCATGCGACTGGAAGCTCCTTAAAGACAGGGCCCGTCATTTGTCTTTCTCTGTATCTGTAGCGCTTAACACAGTGCCTGACGCGTTGTATTTTTAGTGGTGTCTGGTTGTGTCCGACTCTATGACCTCATGGAAGTTCCATTTACGATAACTGTAGACAAAATGAAATATTTGGCTGTCTGCCTGCCAAGACAAAGCCAGGAACTATTTGAGCACAATTATAAAACACTTCTCACACAAAGTCTGATGTAAACAGTTGGAAAAATATCAGTTGTTCATGGGTAGGCAGAGCTAAAATCAAAAAAATGATAATTCTTCCTAAATTGGTCTACTTGTTCAGTGTTATACCAATCGAACTGGTAAAAAAATTATTTTGTAGAGCTAGAAAATATAATAACAAAATTCATTTAGAACAAAAGTGCAGGAATATCAAGGGAATTAACAACAACAATAACAACAAAAATACAAAGGATGGTGACCTAGCAATATGAGCAGTATAATATGGTAAAACTATACTATAAAACACCAGGAGATACTGGAGCACTTTGCATTTTCTTCTCCAGCTCATTTTACAGATGTGGAAACTGAGGCAAACATGGTGAAGTGACCTGCCCAGGGTCCCACAACCAGTGTCTGAGGCTGGATTTGAACTCAGGAAAATGAGTCGGGCCTGTTACTATCCTACTATCCACTGTTTCATCTAGCTTCCTGGCACTTTTTAAGCACTTAGGAAATATGTATCAGCTGACTGACTGGAAGCTAAATGTGAGCTTCCAGCAAAGGCGTATTAGACATATTTGCATGAAGATTCTGGCGTATGCGAGCGTAAGCCTTTTCTCTCGTGTCCAGGGATAGAACTGGAAATGGAAGCCTACAAAAACCAGAATGCGGGCAGGATTGTAGTGTTGTCTGTCTTGGTTAGGGTCATGGGGGGTGGGGGGCTTCACTCTTCCCCCCGTTTCCCAAGTCCTCAAGAGGGTCCCCAGGGTGAGACTGGGGAGGACCCCAAGGAAGCAGGTTTAATCCCAACCAGATTTCATTGCCCAATGAAAACTTGTGGGTCCACAGTCTTCCTTGTAAGTCCCTTTGGGGGGGGGGATTTTATGCCTTTGGGAGTGTAAGCCATTTTCCTCCTCACTCAAGCTGCCCGTGACTGGCTCTTGTCCCTCCCTACTTGAGTGAATGGCCTCCAATGGTGTGGGTCTGAGGCCCTGCATCCCATCCTGCCTCGGGCCTCCAGCCAATCCTGGGCCTTGATCCCCATGAGCTCATTTCAGCCAACCATCCATTTTGTAGACAAGGACCTTGAACCTCCATGAGATGCAGGGACTTGACCAGAGTTCCCCAGAGAGTCTGGTCTCTCAGTGCAACCCCCCTCTGTTCTCCTCCTCCGCCTCCCGGGTTGTCTTAGCAAAGGCCCAGAGCCTTTACTCTGGGCCAAGGAGAGCACCGACAGTTGTTGCCAGAGTAATTGAACTTCCCCATTGCCTCAATGTCGGACTTCCTTGCCAGGCTCGTCCATCATCTCTTTCCCAAATTCGTCATCTCTTTCCTCCCCGGTACAGATGATCCTTTGATGACAATGTCATTTCTGTTTGTCCCTCTGGTGATCTCTTTCAGGATATCATCCCAGCAGAGAAGGGGTCGTGCTCTATAAGCAAAGCAGGATTGAATTAACCCCAAAGAAACGTGAGATGAGCAGTTAGAGAAGCCCCAGAGGTTCATAGGGACTCTGTGTCTGACCTGTGACCCCGCGTTCCAGGTTCATATCAGTCTGATCAGCCACAGTTGGACCCTCAATTCCAACATAGTGATGTCGTTTTGGTGCTCTTTGAGAACGAAGGGCCACAACCAACCCCAACCATTCACTTTGCTGTCTCCCTGCCTCCATGGTTAATTTATTCATTTACTCCTCCAGAGGTCTGTTTATGCATTTATGTCCAAACTGAAGAAGTAGCAAGTATTTATTAAGTACTTATTGTAAGCCTGCCTGGCACCAAGCACACAAAGAAAGCACACTCCCTGCCCCCCAGGAGGTCCCAGTCTAATGTGCACATACTGAGAGACATGTCCAGAGAGTAGCTGGAAGATGCCTTTAAGAGGAGGGCCCCCAGAAGTGGGGGGCAGGGGAAGACTTGAAAGGACTTCCCGACAAGACCTGATTTGGGTTGGATCTTGGAATAAACAGGATTTTAAGACGCAGAAGTGAGGCAAAGGGTATGGTGAGGGCAAAGGCAGAGAGGTGGAAGATGTGTGTGTACCTGTATTCTTGGGTGGCAGAGTGTATGGCCACTTTTACATTTGATCTCCTAGTTAGAAGGAGCTCCTGGAATAGATTAGATGGGCAGAAGTGAGATCACGTAAACATTTTGGAGAAAGCAACCCCGTGGAGCGTGGATTGGAGTTCAGACCATTACCGTGTCCAGAAGAGGGGAGGCTGAGAGAGAGAGCAGGAGATGTGTTTGTATCATGTGCTGATCACCTAGAGGGCACAGAGATTCAAGAATCCAGCAGCCATATTCAAGCTCTTCTGCCTTTCTCAGGAGTGAAGTGGGGCACCATGAGTGTGAAATGGGACATGCACTATCTGTGCAGGCCATTGTATTTGGTGGGAGAGGGGATTGCTTGTTACAAGGGACAGTTTACTGAGGTATAGAGCAACTATCAGGAAATGACTAATGTAAAACAAAAAGTCATCAACAAAACCAAGTAATTTTTAAAAAATGTAAAAGTTTGCTTTTTAAGGAGACAGTGGAGTGTAGTGGAAAGAACTTGGAGTTGTGGGATTTGAGTTCAAATCCTGTTGTATGGACCCTTTGGCAAGTTCCTCCCCTCCTTAGGCCTCAGTTTTCTCATCTGTAAAGTGAGGGCATTGCCCTTGGCGATCTCGGAGGTCCTATCCAGCTCCACCTCTGGGACTCTGTGCCCCATACTGCAGGAGCAGCTCTGGGGGTGTGCAGGTCTGAAAAGAAGCAATTTGAGGGCTTGAGAATTTGCTTTAGAATTTTTGAAAGGTCTTTTCAGAGTCAAGATCATGCTTAGACCTGACTAGAAGGGACCTAAGAAATCATCTGATCTAATTTCCTTTTACAGATGAGAAACCTGAAGCCCAGAAGTGGGAGTGATTGGTTCAGAGTGAAATAACTAGTACAAGGCAAAGCAAAGACTGTCTCCTTGCCTGGGCCCAGGCAGCTCTGGGGTCCCAAAGCTGGGCCCATACGTATCCTGTTGGGTACATATTGGATGGAGGCTGTGGCTGACTGCTGAGGGCTCTTGCCACCTTCAAGTACTCTGGGACTCTTTGAGCTGGGGCTGGAGACTTTCTGGGAAAAGGGTCAGCTGAGTTGGGGGGAAGAGAAAATTCTACAGCAGAGAGAGGGTGGGCAGAAGGAGTAGAGGTGTGTCTGTAGTCCCCATCCTGGACCTTGGCATGAGCAAAAGCTCTGAGGCAGAGAGGACAGTATGGGAATGGGGAAAGGTTCTAGCCCATGACTGGGAGGACAAATCATTAAAAGGAATAGAAACATGAGAGGGAGATGCATTTATTAGACACTGATTGTGTGCCACATTGTGCTAAGAGCTCGGGATACAGAAAAAGGCAAAAACGCTGGGCCTGGAATAAGGAAGACTGACTTCAAATCTAGCCTCAGTCTGACTAGCTGCAAGTCCCTTCACTTCTGTCTGCTTCAGTTTCTTCTATAAAATGGGGATAATAGCGCCTATCTCTCAGGGTTGTTGTGAGACTCATATGTAAAGTACTTTGCAAATCTTAAAATTCTGAGAAATGCTAGCTATGGTAAGAAAAGTAGCTGAGAAATGCTCCTTGAGGCATTCAGCTACCCTTAGCAGCTACTGCAATAGTCCAGGTGTGAGGGGACAGCAGTCTGTATCAGGGCCCAGGCAGTGAGAGAAGAGAGAAAGGGGTGTGGTTCAGTTGGTGCAGAGGCAGAGTTGGTGAGAGAAGTTGCAAAGATGAAATGGACAAGGTGAAATCAAGGAAAAATGTTGCAAAGGGGAAATGCACCAGAGGTGCTGCAGAGGTGAAATCAACATGCTGTGTTGCAAAGGGGAAATAGAAGAGAGGTGTTGTAGAGGTGAAATGCACAAGAAGTGCTGCAGAGGTGAAATCAAGGAGGAATGTTGCAAAGGAGAAATAGATAAGATTTGCTACAAAGGTGAAATCAACATGAGTTGTGGCAAGGGTGAAATGGACAAGAGATATTGCAGAGAGGGAAAAATGGACAAGAGGTGAAATCAAGGAGAAATTTTGGAAAGGTGAAACCCACAGGTGCTGCAGAGGTAAAATCAATCTGAGATGTTATAAAAGTGAAATGGACGAGAGTTATTGCAGAGGTGAAATCAACCTGAGATGTTGTAAAAGTGAAATGGACAAGAGATGCTGCAGAGGTGATATTTACAGAACTTGGTACCACCTTTGATATGGGGGCGAGGAGTTCAGGATGACCCCATGTATGTGAGCCTAGGGGACTGGGAGGATACTAGGCCCTGAGGCATTGAGAATGGAGGGGGAGTGTTAGGGGGAACACCCAAGACTGTGGATTTGTATAGCTGGCTCCCTTGGTTGAAGCCACTTCCTGGGAATTTCTTGGATCATTCTGCCTGCCAGAGTTGTAGGCTAGATGTGGGCCAACCTTTCCCCTTTCCTCATATCAGGCAAAACTCTGCCATCAGTGCCACCTAATCATTTTGGAGTTGTCAATGAGTGTGAATGGGGAGGACCTTAATTAAGACCTGTCTCATCTATACCTGACCTGGGCACACACAGTAGGTGGTGGCGAAGTAGGTAGCCAGAAGCCCCAGAGAACACTTCTATCAGTCATGTTTATGAATGGTCTTTGGATTTTCTTCCCAGGGTATGGGTTAACATTCAGCAATTAACAGCTTGTCTTCTACATGGTGTTAAGTCTGGGTGTGAAATGGTGATCAGGGTGTGTTTTATCTGCCAAGATCCTGGAGTTCATCATTAATCCTTGTCCTTGAATAAAGAAAAGGCACTCAGAGGCTGCCATTCCCACCACCATCTTTTTTTTTTCTCAAGGCTCAAAGATGAATATTTTAAAAACATAAGCAAACAAAATAATAGACCTCCAAGGATCTGACTTAAGTTAGAAAAGAAAAGGAAATCTGCTTTAAGGCTTCCAGCTTGAGCTTCCCTCCTCCTTGTACCTCATCCAAGATCCTTCTCCAACGCCCGTGCCAAAACGTACATTCGGTAGTGCACAGCATCAGATTTTACCTGTTGTTTGAACATCTCCTTTCTGTTTCTTCCAAGAAGCAGCATGACTATGGCAGGTCACAGGTGGAATGACGTAGGCCATAGCTTGTGGGCTCTATAGTTTTGCTTGGTGTCAGGTCTCTGTACCTGAACAGCTGACCCACGAGAAAGAACTAGTGGCAAGTTTCGCAGCCATCTGTAAAAAAAACTGAGATGCTATCATTCTTTTTCCCCTCAGCTATTAGCTTTGCCTTCTAGGGGTACCTCTCATCCACTCTGTATTTATCTTGCATGTTTCTGTTTATCAGCGGCACCCCCTCTGAACTCATTCACTCATTGTACTGGCAAGCTAGATCCCCAGACGGCGATTACCATCGTGTCTTCAGAGTTCCAGGGGTAACCCCGAGGGTTGCTGGGGTTTGTTTCTAGTAGTGTTTCTCATAAGCCCTTACTGGTGTGCTTTCCACTAATTAACAGGCAGACATAATTGGCTTTTAGAAAGTGTATTTACATTGCATTGTTTTCTAAAAAGGGATACATTTAATATTTCTGTTTTTCTGCTTTTAGCTACAAAATCTATATGTGGTCAGTTTTTGTAAAGGTTCCAGAAATTGCTGAGAAGAAAAGTATATTTCTTTCAATTTCCATGCCATTTTCTCCAGATAGTTGTCATATCTAGCTTGTCTAAAATTCTATTCATTTCCTTGACTTTTTTCTTATTTATTTTTAGTTAGATTTATCCAATTCTGAGAAGGGAAAACTAAAGTCCCCTCACTGTTGTCGTACTACTGTCTCCAACTGTAATTCATTTTAATTTTAAAAATTTAGATGTTATTGTATTTAGTACATAAATTCAGTATTGATATTGCTCCACTGCCAACGGTATCTTTTATCAAAATATAGTTAACCTCTTTTTCTCTTTTAATTAAATTGAATTTAGTCTTGTTTGTCTGAGATCATGATTGCTACTCCTGCCTTTTTTGCATCAAATGAAGTTTAATAAATAATATGCCAACCCTCCATTCAAAAAGAAAGTGTATTTATTCAGCAAGTATAGAAAGGACGGTTATTAGAGAAATAGTCTCCCCAAAGCAGGTGTGTGCTCTTCCTTTGCACACATCAGGTCCCTGGGTGCAGTGAGTT
>JAJPUD010020828.1:0-24018 GCA_023553655.1 Myrmecobius fasciatus | reverse complement strand
GGTTTCTGGCCAAAGCAGAAAATCACTGGGAAGTAACAAGAATTTTAAAAAAATTATTAAACCTTTTTATTTACAAAATATATGCATAGCTAATTTTTCAACATTGACCCTTACAAAACCTCCTATTCCAATTTTTCCCCTCCTTCCCACAACCCCCTCCCATAGATGGCAGGTAGTCCAATACATGTTAAATATGTTAAAATATATGTTAAATCGAATTTATATGTATACATATTTATATAGTTATCTTGCTGCACAAGAAAAATAAGATCAAGAAGGAAAAAAGACACCTGAGAAAGAAAACAAAATGCAAGCAAACAACCACAGAAAGAGTTGTTGTGGCTGTCTTAAGAGCTCAAAGTATATGAACCCTTTGATCTCAGGGGCAAGATGAATGAGGATGGAGACTCATAGAGTGTGAAAAGAGCTCCAGTTTATTATGCTGCACAGTCTTGTTGATATAAATTTTTGCAAGCATGATCAGTGCATGAACAGTAGACAATCCCCAATCACCATTCAGAGAAGCAGCTCATGGGCTTTGCGTATGCCTGGTATCTGCCAATGGGAGGAAAGCCAGTACAGCAATTTAGCAATCCATTCACAGGAGAGAGGCCTTGGCAAGGCACCTTTGCTCATAGGCAACTAGTTGCGACCCTCATGCCATGCAGCAGTGCTCCTTGCTCAAGAAGAGCATTTCTGCAACATGGCAGAAAACATATTGTGCACCACAGGTCAAGGTGGTCTCTGTACTCCCTCTTGACAGAGTCCCATACTCTAGCAAAGAGTGAAAATGCTATGTTGTGGTCCACACTCAGTTCCCACAGTCCTCTCTCTGGCTGTAGATGGCTCTCTTCATCACTGAACAATTGGAACTAGTTTGAATCATTTCATTGTTGAAGAGAGCCATGTCCATCAGAATTGATGGTATGGTCTTGTTGTTGCCGTGCATAATGATCTCCTGGTTCTGCTCATTTCACTTAACATCAGTTCATGTAAGTCTCTCCAGGCCTTTCTGAAATCATCCTGTTGGTCGTTTCTTACAGAAAAATTATATTATATAATATTCCCATACTATAATTTATTCAGCCATTCTCCAGTTGATGGGTATCCATTCAGTTTCCAGTAGCACAAATATTTTTTTAAGAGCACCAGCAAAACATTTCAAAACCTTTTGGGGTTTTCTAGATCATAATTTGAAAGGAATGAAAATAGTTATTTTCATATTTTAGTCTTCTTTTCCTCCATCTTTTCAATTTTTTTTTCAAAATGTCACAAACTGTTTATACAAATTGGCACAATATATGAGTTGAAAAGGCCTTAAGAGTCTCCTTTACAACATCTCCACTAAGTAATTATCAATTTTCCACTACAAAACCAACAAAGAATGAGAGCACTCAACTTTCCAAGTCAATTCACTCCACTTTTAGACATATTCCAATCTTAAGACATTTTTCCTTCTAACAAGGCTAAATATTCCTCCTCACAATATCTACCTCTTATCTCAAGCTCTATCCACTAAAACCAAGCAGAAAAAGTTTGATCTCTTTTCTATATAATAATCTTTTACATATTTGAAATCTCCATGAAGATCAAAAAAAGAATCTAAACACTATCTTCCAGGAAATCCTGAAAGAAAACTGCCCTGAGATTGTAGAATCAAAGGGCAAAATCACCATTGAAAGAATTCACCGATCACCTGAAAGAGACCCCAAAATTAAAACCCCAAGGAATATCGTGGCTAAATTTCAGGACTATAGCACCAAGGAACAGATTCTGCTAGCAGCTAGAAAGAAACAATTCAAATACCGAGGATCAATAATTAGAATCACACAGGATCTGTCAGCTTCCACACTGAAGGATCAAAGGGCTTGGAACCAGATATTCCAAAGGGCAAAGGAACTTGGATTACAACCAAGAATAACCTATCCAGCTAAAATGAGCATTATCCTCCAGGGAAGAAGATGGTCATTCAATGATATAGGTGAATTTCACCTATTTCTAATGAAAAGACCAGATCTGAACAAAAAATTCGACACCCAAACACAGAACTCAAGAGATGCATAAAAAGGTAAAAAGGAAAGGACTCTTGAGAACTTTATTTTTACTAGGGGGATACTCAAAGTTTGGGGGTATAATTAACTAAATATTACTTTGATAATATGAAAAAGAGAACTAGAGGGGAAAATGTTGTCATACTGGGGAAAAGAGGGAAAAAGTGGTAAAATAAGATATAAAAAAAAAGGAGGTAAAAACAAGGTAAAATCACTTGAAGAGGCAAAGAAAACCTAATATAATTGAGAGAAAGAGGGGAGGGAGATGAGCACGGTGTAAATCTTACTCTCATCAGGTTGGGCTCTAAAAGTGTATATCAGACATTTGATTTCACATAGAAACTTGTCTGTTCCTAGAGGGAAGTGGGAGGGACAGGAGGAAAAGTAAGGGACAAACTAATAGAAGGGAAAATAGAAGAATCAGGGGAAAGGAGTAAAAACAGGGGGAGGGAATCTAAAGGGTAGAGTATTGTTTGGGGGAGAGGGTCATCAAAAGCAAAGTACTGAGGTGGGGGGAAGGGAGAAAGGGGAAAGGAAAGGGGAAAACATAACTTGGGTAAATAAGATGGCAGGAAATAAAGAATTAGTTATTCTAACTGAGAATGTGAATGGGATGAAATCTCCCATAAAGTGGAAGCGGATATCAGACTGGATTAAAAACCAGAATCCCATAATATGTTGTCTACAAGAAACACATCTAAAACATAGTGACACATATAGGATGAAGGTAAACGGCTGGAGCAGAAAATATTATGCTTCAGGTGAACAAAAAAAAGCAGGGGTAGCAATCCTTATCTCAGATCAAGTAAAAGCCAAGATAGATCTAATCAAAAGAGATAAGGAAGGAAACTATATTTTATTAACGGGTACCATAGATAATGTAGCAATATCTATACTAAATATATATGCAACAAGTGCAATAGCACACAAATTCCTAGGAGAGAAATTAAGAGAGATGCAAGAAGAAATAGACAGCGAAACGATACTAGTGGGGGATCTCAACCTTGCTCTCTCAGAATTAGATAAATCAAATTACAAAATAAACAAGAAAGAAACTAGCGAGATAAAGCAATTGTTAGAAAAGTTAGGTGTGATAGATCTATGGAGAAAGTTGAATGGAGACAGTAGAGAGTTTACTTTTTTCTCAGCAGTCCATGGAACCTATACAAAAATTGACCATGTATTAGGGCATAAAAACCTTAAAATCAAATGCAGAAAGGCAGAAATAGTAAATGCATCCTTTTCAGATCATGATGCAATAAAAATCACATGCAATATAAGGCCAGGAGAAAATAACCCAAAAGGTAATTGGAAATTAAATAATCTAATCCTGAAGAATGAATGGGTGAAAGAGCAAATCATAGACACAATCAATAATTTCATGCAGGAGAATGACAATAAGGAGACAACATACCAAAATTTGTGGGATACGGCCAAAGCTGTTATAAGGGGCAATTTTATATCTCTAGATGCTTACTTGCATAAAATAGAGAAAGAAAAGATCAATGAATTGGGCTTATTATTAAAAAAAAACTAGAAAAAGAACAAATTAAAAACCCTCAATTAAATTCCAATTTGGAAATTCTAAAAGTAAAAGGAGAAATTAATA
Organism: Myrmecobius fasciatus; assembly: GCA_023553655.1. Lineage (NCBI taxonomy): Eukaryota > Metazoa > Chordata > Mammalia > Dasyuromorphia > Myrmecobiidae > Myrmecobius > Myrmecobius fasciatus. The sequence goes on along the minus strand of JAJPUD010020828.1, from coordinate 20,358 downwards.
AAATCGAAAATAAGAAAACTATTGAGTTAATAAATAAAACTAAGAGTTGGTTCTATGAAAAAACCAACAAAATAGATAAGCCTTTAGTTAATTTGATAAGAAAAAGGAAAGAGGAAAATCAAATTGTTAGTCTCAAGAATGATAAGGGAGAACTTTCCTCCAATGAAGAGGAAATTAAAGCAATAATTAGGAGTTACTTTGCCCAACTGTATGCCAGTAAGTTTGATAATCGGAATGAAATGGAGGAATATCTACAAAAATATAGATTGCCCAGGTTAACAGAAGAGGATATAAATTATTTAAATAGTCCCATATTAGAAAAAGAAATAGAACAAGCCATTAACCAACTCCCTAAGAAAAAATCTCCAGAGCCAGATGGATTTACATGTGAATTCTACCAAACATTCAAAGAACAATTGATTCCAATACTACACAAACTATTTAAGAAATTAGGGACAGAAGGTATACTGCCAGAATCCTTCTATGAGACTCATATGGTGCTGATAGCTAAACCAGGTAGGGTAAAAACAGAGAAAGAAAACTATAGACCAATTTCCCTAATGAATATTGATGCAAAAATTTTAAATAAGATTTTAGCAATGAGATTACAGAAAGTCATCCCCAGGATAGTACACTATGACCAAGTAGGATTTATACCAGGGATGCAGGGCTGGTTCAATATTAGGAAAACTATCAGCATAATAATTATATTAATATCCAAATTAACAAAAACCATATGATTATCTCAATAGATGCAGAAAAAGCCTTTGACAAAATCCAACACCCTTTCCTATTAAAAACACTAGAGAGTATAGGAATAAATAGGCTTTTCCTTAAAATGATCAGTCGCATCTATTTAAAACCATCAGCAAGCATCATATGTAATGGAGACAAACTAAAACCATTCCCAATAAGATCAGGAGTGAAACAAGGCTGCCCACTGTCACCATTACTATTTAATATTGTATTAGAAATATTAGCTTTAGCAATAAGAGAAGAAAAAGAAATAAAAGGAATCAGAGTAGGTAATGAAGAAACCAAATTATCACTCTTTGCAGATGACATGATGGTATACTTAGAGAACCCTAGAGATTCAACTAAAAAACTACTAGAAACAATTCACAACTTTGGCAAAGTTGCAGGATTCAAAATTAATCCACATAAATCATCAGCATTTTTACATATTACCAACAAAGTTCAGCAGCAGGCGATACAAAAAGAAATTCCATTCCAATTAGCAGATGATAGGGTAAAATATTTGGGAATCTATCTGCCAAGGAAAAGTGAGAAACTATATGAACTAAATTACAAAACACTTTCCACACAAATAAAATCAGACCTAATCAATTGGAAAAATATTAAGTGCTCATGGGTAGGCAGAGCGAACATAATAAAAATGACAATACTACCCAAACTAATCTATTTATTTAGTGCCATACCAATCAAACTCCCAAGAAATTATTTTACAGATCTAGAAAAAATAGTAGCAAAGTTCATTTGGAAGAACAAAAGGTCAAGGATTTCAAGGGGATTAATGAAAAAAAAAAAGGCAGATGAAGGTGGCCTTGCTGTACCAGATCTAAAACTATATTATAAAGCAGCGGTCATCAAAACCATTTGGTACTGGATAAGAAATAGAGCAGTCGATCAGTGCACAGGATAGGTTATCAGGACAACCTAGGCATTAACCTTAACAATCTAGTGTTCGATAAATCCAAAGACCACCGCTTTTGGGATAAATTCTCTCTATTTGGCAAAAACTGCTGGGAAAATTGGAAACTAGTGTGGAAGAAATTAGGGCTTGACCCATACCTAACACCACATACCAAGATAAGATCTAAATGGGTTCATGATCTAGATATAAAGAGGGACTTTGTAAGCAAGTTAGAGGAACGTAATATAGTTTATCTCTCAGACCTGTGGAGGTGGAACAAATTTATGTCCAAAGAAGACTTGGAACTCCTAATTGAACACCAGATGGATAATTTTGACTATATTAAGTTAAAAAGTTTCTGTACAAACAAAACAAATGCAGACAAGATTAGGAGGGAAGCATCTAATTGGGAAATCATCTTTACATTTAATGGTTCTGATAAAGGCCTCATTTCTAAAATATATAGAGAATTGTCTCATATATATAAGAATTCAAGCCACTCTTCAATAGATAAGTGGTCAAGGGATATGAAGAGACAATTTTCAGATGATGAAATTAAAACCATCTCTAGTCATATGAAAAGTTGCTCCAAATCACTATTGATCAGAGAAATGCAAATTAAGACAACTCTGAGATACCACTATACACCTGTCAGATTGGCTAAAATGACAGGAAAAGATAACAATGAATGTTGGAGGGGATGTGGGAAATCTGGGACACTAATACATTGTTGGTGGAACTGTGAACGGATCCAACCATTCTGGAGAGCAATTTGGAGCTATGCTCAAAAAGTTGTCAAACTGTGCATACCCTTTGACCCAGCAGTGTTTCTACTGGGCCTATATCCCAAAGAGATCTTAGAGGAGGGAAAGGGACCCACCTGTGCAAGAATGTTTGTGGAAGCCCTTTTTGTAGTGTCTAGAAACTGGAAACTGAATGGATGCCCATCAATTGGAGAGTGGCTGAATAAATTATGATATATGAATGTTATGGAATATTATTGCTCTGTAAGAAACGACCAGCAGGACAATTTCAGAGAGGCCTGGAGGGACTTGCATGAACTGATGCTGAGTGAAACGAGCAGAACCAGGAGATCATCATGCACAGCAACAACAGTATTTCATGATGATCAATTCTGATGGACATGGCTCTCTGCAATAAAGAATTGTCTCAAACCAGTTCCAGTTGTTCACTGAACAAAACATATACACCCAGAAAGAGGGACATGAAATATGGACCACAACGTAACATTTTCATGATCTCTATTGACATTTGCTTGCATTGTGTTGCCTTTCTCTGATTCTTTTTTTTTTCTTGTAGATAGGATTTTTCTTGCATAACTTCTCAAGCATTTCAACATTATTAACATGTAGTGGACTTCCTGCTATCTAGGGGAGGGGAGGGGACTGGGGGTCAAATTTGTATTGGAAAGCTTTGTAAAGATCAAGGTTGGGAAACTACCCATACATATGTTATACAAATAAAAAGCTTAAAATAAAAATAAATAAAGAAATTTTAAAAAAGAAATAAATATATAGAAAAATATCATAAAAAAAAAGAAAAAATAGGGAAAGAATGTGTACTACCAAAATCCTTCTAAGATACAGATATGGTGTGGATAGCTAAACCAGGTAGAGTGAAAACAGAAAGAAAACCATAGATAAATTTCCCTAATGAATATTGATGCAAAAATTTTAAATTAGATATTAGCAATGAGACTACAGAACGTCATCCCCAGGATAATACACTATGATCAAGTAGGATTTATACCAGGAATGCACGGCTAGTTCAATATTAGGAAAAGTATCAGCATAATCAATTATATTAATAAACAAACTAACAAAAACATATGATTATCTCAATAGATGCAGAAAAAGCATTTGATAAAATCGAACACCCATTCCTATGAAAAACACTAGAGATTATAGGAATAAATGGGTTTTTCCTTAAAATGGTTAGTAGCATCTACTTAAAAACATCAGCAAGCATCATATGTAAAGGGGACAAACTAGAACCATTCCCAACAAGATCAGGAGTGAAACAAGGCTATCCACTGTCACCATTACTATTTAATAGTGTATTAAAAATGTTAGCTTTGGCAGTAAGAGAAGAAAAAGAGATTAAAGGAATTAGAATAGGTAATGAGGAAACCAAATTATCACTCTTTGCAGATGATATGTTGGTAGACTTAGAGAACCGTGAAGACTCAACTTAAAACCTATTAGAAACAATTCACAACTTTAGTAGAACTGCAGGATACAAAATAAATCCATATAAATCATCAGCATTTTTATATATTACCAATAAAGTTTAGCACCAAGCGATACAAAAACAAATTCCATTCAAAATAACTGTTGATAGTATAAAATATTTGGGAATCTACCTGCCAAGGAAAAGTCAGGAACTATATGAACTAAAGTACAAAACACTTTCCACACAAATAAAGTCAGATCTAGTCAATTGGAAAAACATCAAGTACTCATGGGTAGGCACAGCGAATATAATAAAAATGACACTACTACCCAAACTAATTTACTTATTTAGTGCCATACCAATCAAACTCCCAAGAAATTATTTTACAGATCTTGAAAGAAATAGTAGCGAGTTCATTTGGAAGAACAAAAGGTCAAGAATTTCAAGGGAATTAATGAAAATAAAAAAGCCTGATGAAGGTGGCCTTGCTGTACCAGATCTAAAATTATACTATAAAGCACTGGTCATCAAAACCATTTGGTATTGGCTAAGAAATAGAGTAGTCGATCAATGGCATAGGATAGGATCACAGGACAAACTAGGCAATAACTATAGCAATTTAGTGTTTGATAAACCCAAAGACCCCAGCTCCTGGCATAAGTACTCACTATTCAAGAAAAACTGCTGGGAAAATTGGAAACTAGTATGAAAGAAATTAGGGCATGACCCACACCTAACACCACATACAAAGATAAGAACTAAATGGGTTCATGATTTAAATATAAAGAGTGATATTATAAGCAAATTAGAGGAACATAGGATAGTTTACCTCTCAGACCTCTGGAGAAGGAATAAATTTGTGTCCAAAGCAAAACTGGAACTCTTAATTGAACACCAGATAGATATTTTTGAGTATAATAAGTTAAAAAGTTTTTGTACAAACAAAACTAATGCAGACAAGATTAGGAGGGAAGCAATAAATTGGGAAATCATCTTTACATTCAAGGGTTCTCATAAAGGCCTCATTTCTAAAATATATAGAGAATTTTCTCATATTTATAAGAATTCAAGCCACTGTCCAATCAATAAATGGTCAAAGATTATGAATAGACAATTCTTAGATAATGAAATTAAAACTATTTCTAGTCATGTGAAAAGGTGCTCCAAATCACTATTGATCAGAGAATTGCAAATTAAGACAACTCTGAGGTACCACTACACACCTGTCAGATTGGCTAAGATGACAGGAAAAGATAATGACAAATATTGGAAGGGATGTTGGAAAACTGGGACACTGATACATTGTTGGTGGAACTGTGCATGGATTCAACCATTCTGGAGCGCAATTTGGAACTATGTTCAAAAAGTTATCAAACTGTGGATACCCTTTGATCCAGAAGTGTTTCTATTGGGCTTATATCCCAAAGAGATCTTAAAGGAAGGAAAGGGGCCCACATGTACAAGAATGTTTGTGGCAGCCGTTTTTGTAGTGGCTAGAAACTGGAAACTGAATGGGTGTCCATCAATTTGAGAATGGCTGAATAAATAATGGTATATAAATGTTATGGAATATTATTTTTCTATAAGAAACAACCAACAGGATGGTTTCAGAGAGGCTGGAGAAACTTGCATGAGCTTGAACTGATGCTGAGCGAAATGAGCAGAAGCAGGAGATCATTATTCACGGCAACAACAATACTATATGATAATCAATTCTGATGGACATGGCTGTCTTCAACAAAGAAATGTCTCAAACCAGTTCCAATTGTTCAGTGAAGAAAGCCATATACACCCAGAGAGAGGGATATGAATATGGACCACAACATAACATTTTCATGCTCTCTATTGATGTTTGCTTGCATTGTGTTTCCTTTCTCAGATTTTTTTTCTTGTAGATATGATTTTTCTTTTTTTTTTTTTTTGCTTTTTGCTGAGGCAATTTGGGTTAAGTGACTTGCCCAGGGTCACACAGCTAGGGAATGTTAAGTGTCTGAGACCAGATTTGAATTCAGGTCCTCCTGACTTCAGGGCTGGTGCTCTATCCACTGTGCCACCTAGCTGCCCCAGATATGATTTTTCTTGCACAGCAAGATAAGTGTGGAAATATGTATACATATATTTGATTTGTCAAGTATTTTAACATAATTAACATGTAGTGGACTTCCTGCCATCTAGGCGGCGGTGGGGGCTGAGGGGAAAATTTTGTAACAGAAAGCTTTGTAATGGTCAATGTTGAAGAATTACCCGTACATGTGTTTTGCAAATAAAAAGCTTTAATAAATAAAAATAAAATAAAATATTAGGTTTGGGGTTTTCAGATATTAATATTGACTAATATTGAAGTCCAATACTACTATTAGATCTTTTTCACAGGAACTGTTATTTAGCCAAAGTTTTTTTCCCTTTGCATACTTTATTGAAATTTTTTTAACCATAAGTGCATATATGCCCCATTAAATTTTATCTGATTCAATTAATCTCATTGCTATGAGTTGTTAAAATATATCTGGATATCTTTTTTCTTAACCAACAAATTACCAAACTTCACAGCATGCACAGTACCAAAGACATCCCTCTCTGGTATACTTCATGAGAGACCATCTTCTTAATTGATGTCAGTCTATTTAAGAATTATGTTTTTAGATATAATGGTTCCATTAGAAAAGTCCCCAAAATAATTACCTTCTTACCAATAACTCTACCTCTCACTAACAAGGCTAGCTAGAATGAGTATCTTTGACAAATACTTCAATGAAATCTTTCTGTCATGTCCTTAGCATTCCTCTGATCTACCCGTAGGGGGAAAAAAACAACAACAACAACAAAAAAAAAAAAAAAAAAAAAAAACCAGAAGAACTGACATTATACTGACATGACCTGTTTTTAAAGATAATATTCTAGCTTTTAATGATTACCTTTTTCTCTTTTCTAAGTGTTCACAAACCTTCTCTTTAATAATGCATCTTAGAATGTTGCTTGGAATAGAAATGTGATTTGATTCTCCTCTTCCCCACCCTGCTTTCATTTCTTTAAATTTGTGATGACATTTGCAGTTCTTCAATTAAGACCATTAGAACTGAGCTAGGCCTTTTTAAAAAAAAAAAAAAAGAAAGAAGAAAGAAGAAAATATGCAAGAAATCTCAAAACTCACAGCAGCCTGAAGTCATTTCATACAGGAGCAGATAGTTGTACATACTTCAAAAGCGCTTGAGGGCAACATTACGTTACAGAAACAGAATGGATATTTATGATGATCATGGTGAATCATACAGAAAATGTGAAAGTTTTTAATGTGTATTGTTAATGAAGATAAGTCAGTATGTGACTTATTTAAGATTTGCATTTAAGCAAGTATAATAACACAAGTTGTATGATTATTAGTATAGTCTTTATTATTTCGAAAACTCATTTTTATAGCTGCTTCTGCAGAATTTAAATGAGGGATTATTTTGGTATTCTGAAGCAGCTATGATTTCATCAAGCAAGAAATTAACAGTTACTGACTAAGCACCTATTATGTGCCAGGCACTGGTAGGTACACGGGATGCAAGGAATACAATGGAACAGTCTTTGCTTTAAAAGAACTTCTGTTCTATGGTATCAGTGTATATTTTTTTCACTGGTATATATAGCAACTCCTCCAAGTCTTCTCATACCACAGAATTTCTATATTTTTTCATAGATTCTCCATAGGAAATTTATTGAACATGCTCAAAGTCCTTTTCTGTTTTTGCTTTACAGGTTAAACTTTTCTTGGTAGTCTGTTTTACTATACTTTAATGACATTTTATGTTTTATGGCTTTTTTCTTTTTTAATGTTTTTGTCCTGGAATATAAACTCCTAGAGTGAAATGATTCGTTTCAAAGTTATTTCTAACATCATTTCATATTTCAGAAGGAAATTCATTACTTATTTTTTAACAATGTACATTTCAAATTGAAACTATAAATGCCTGTAATAATGGAGGCAAGTATAGGACAAAGCAGTTGCAAAGGTGCTTAGGATGAAGAATGTTCCTTGTAAATGTTGCTGGGAACTAGGCTTTATATCTACTTTAAAGTGTTAATTATTGCAGAAAGTATCAATCTGTTTAATTTGAGGCAAAGTAAAAGACCATTAATTTATAATTTATCCATTAGGAATTCATATTTATATTATATATGTAGACATTTTCATTGTTTGTCATAATGCCTACCTCAATAGAAATATTTTTGTAATAATTTCTATGTAACATTTGTACTATAAGGTAAATATCACTTCAACTGGACCCACAAGAATTTTTATAATTCAGATTCTATCCATCCTGACTAGTATTATTCTTTCAGATTCTCAATCATGCCAATTGATCATAAACAGGATAGAATTTTATTGGAAATAAGGAAGACTTGGGAGTTCAAATGTCACCTACTAAAATTTATGACATTCTTTCTATGACATGAAATACAGGCACAAAAAGACATGCTCATAATGTTCACAGGGAAATGCAATAAAAATCTTTTAAATGGAAGTTTCTTAAACTGTGAGTCATAACTCCATATGAGGTCACAATTAAATGTGAGGGTCAGGAAATTTTGATTTATTATCAGTAAATGTTCGAATTGTATACCTATTTTATATATCTATATGCCCAGGATCACATAAAAATTTCTCAGGTGAAAAGGGATCATGAGTGGAAAAAATTTAGGAAACCCCTCTTTATATCAGTGTATCCATTCATGGAAATGGAAGAACTAACCACTTTACAGAGATGTTTATGTTTATCTAGGAGGCACTAGGTCATTTCACAGAATCAAGGTTCCAGCCAATGACTTCATCTTTTAAGGTTAACTTAGCAAACGGACCAGACTTTCCTAAATAATTCTCTATTTAAAAAAAAAAAAAAAGAAAGAAAGAAAAAAAGATTTTTTTTTCTTTGCCACATCTTGGCTGTGTGAACCAGATCAAGCCATTTAGCCTCTAGATAACTAACACTCTAGACTCTAAGTTACACAGGTGCTGACTTCCCTGGTAGAGAAATTTTCCTCATTTGAAAGTTCTCTGTATCAGTGAAACTATAGGTTTGATCCCTGTCCCTGTCCCTGTCATGTGTTTTCATTGCTATAGGGAGTTTCCATTGGAGGGTCTTTGACCAATGCAGGTGTGTAAATCTTCTCCAACTTTTAGGGTTAGACAGTTGCCTAGAAGACTGGGGGAAGTTAAATCTCTTGTCTAGGATCACATAGCCAGTAAGTCAGAGGTTAGATTTTGGATACAGGTCTTCTTGACTCTAACGTCAATTTTCTTTTCACATTTTATGCTGCCTCTTCACCTTCTACCTTTGAGAAATAAAAATTAGCACTTCCTTAAAAAAACAACAAGAAAAAATAAACTCAGCTCAACAAAAACTACAATTGCAAAATAGGTGCTTATTATATATTTAGTACCCATAATTGTTAGTATGAAAAATAAAAAGCATATACTTTTTTCAGGAAATTGACTAACAATACAACTACATATACTGACCATATTGCAGATTTGTTTTAATTGTATAAATTAAATTATTTCCTATGACAGTATTGTCCTTTAGCTATATTAGCCTCTAACAATTGGTATGCAACCTTTCACAGCTCTAGAGTTGCTTTGTCACTCATCAGTATTGTAGAGAAGCATAAATAATCATCGTGTGACATCTTGACATGAGTTTTGCATTCTGACATTGACAGAATATGTGAGGACATTTCATCAGCAGCCAACTCCTGTCTTACAGAATGCAAGGAAATGATTCTGTCCATTGGTTGTTAGAACTGGGTTTTTGAACTCTCATTTTCCCATCTATATTTCTTTCATTTAGCGTTTCTGAGTACTACATTTTTATTCTCTGGTTTATCATAAAGTAAACTTCTTCTGAAAGACACTTCTATTCTCACACACAGCAAGGTAATTCATTATTTATCTTGTACTTTTATAGAAGATTTTTCAATCTTTCTTTGTACCTTTCATCTCCCACAAAACAAAGCAAAAACAACCAAGAAATCTAAAAGCTCAAAGACATACTTTAAGCTAGATCTTCAATGCAAAGTTAATTCCAAACAGTTGCTATTAAAAGTCCTTTTGGCCCATTTGGATTAGCAACAAAGAAAAAAATTCTCTCATCTTGGTCTACTCTGACATCCATTTAAGTTGTGCTGAGAGAAAAGGTTTATAATCACTAGATTAATAGATGAGGAAAGGTTGGAAAAGGACAGGGAGAAGGGAATTATTTCATTATAATTGTTTCTGGAGTTACAAGCAGCATGTATTGGAGAGATAAAAACATCTATAAATTTCCTATATGCTTATCTATTTTATTTTACTTTTTTGTTCAGATAAATTTTTGAAAATGTTTACTCTCTATTCACTGAAATATGAATTAAAATAGATAAAAATTAGCTATCAATATTGGTAATTGGGAGAATATCTGAAGCTTAAATATTTTTCGCCATGTGAAGAAACAACAAAAGCATAGCTTAGTTTCCATGTCCTGACAGTCTCATTATAGGGAGAGAATTTTGGAATCTCAAAGCAATGAAGAGAGTACACTTTTACTGAATTTCAGTAAAGGAAAAGTCATTGGGAGTCCTCCACGATTAGAGAACTTAGAGGTTGGAATTTTCTAAATTAGAATCCATGTGACATTCTCCATTGGCTTTTTGGGAATTGATCATCTCATTCAATATCACAAGGCAAGATCCTCTCATTTAAATGCCCAGAATTACCAACTCACCAAATGCAATCTTTTCCCTCTTAATCACTCCTGCCACAAGAGCTTAAGTTTAATATCTACTGCTGACACATATGAAATAGAAAGGCACCAGTGTATACTTCTCGTTTTATTACATTCAGGGCCCTGAATCTTAAAATATTTACTTTTTTTCTTTTGAAAATTTTTTCAATAGTATTTTATTTTCTAAATATATGTAAAGATAGTTTTTAACATTTGTTTTTGTAAGACTTTGTGTTCCAAATTTTTCTCCTTCCCTACCTTTCCCCTTCCTCAGAACAACAAGTAATCTGATATATGTTAAAAATATCCTTTTAAACAAAATATATGCAATTTTTTAAATTACTGAAGCAAAAAGCTTCAGAAAAGAATGATTAAGAAGGCAGTATTTGTAAATATTCAAAATAGTTGTGAAATTATTAAGAAAAATCCTTAAGATATTTAACAATTTTACAATTCAAAGATCATGGTTCTTCTTGAGTTCACTTATTTATGATTGTATGGGTTGTTGGAATGGTTTAAATTTTCTCCAATTCCCATTATCTATGACTGAAAAAGCTTTCCCTTTGAAAGAGAATGGTTAGAAATACTAGGAATACAATTATCAAATAGCTATGACCACTTATGTGTAATGCTCTCATAGACACTGTACTATTCATTAATATTCTAACTAATCTATGATCTCATTGATGTACACATTTATTTAAGAGGTACAAATTGCAAGCCATCCATGCTTGGCTGTCTTATGTAATTCTTTGTGTCATTTTATAAAGCTACTCTAAAGAGTCTATCCTATGTGCTTGGGATCTCATAGGTCTGATCATGTCACTTCTTTGCTTAAGACAATTCAATGTCTTTTAAAGCTTTTTACAATTTGTTTCTAATCTATGTATTACTTCCCCTCACACACTCTGATGTGGTAATGGTCAGCATTCAAAATATACTATCTCCTATTTTTGTGTCTTTGCCCAAGCAATCTCCAATTTCTAGAATTCTCTTCCTACTCACTTTTGAGTCTTGGGATCTTGAGCTTCTTTCCTTATTTTAAACTTTCTTAATAGTATTTTGTTTTTCTAGTTATAAATAAGATAGCTTTCAATATTCATTTTTCTGAGATTCTGAGTACCAATTTTTTTCCTTCTTTCTTTACCTCCTCCCTCCCAAGAAAGCAAACAATCTGATATACATCATACGTATACAATAATTTTAAACATCTTTCCATATTTATCATGTTGTGAAAGAAATATCAGAACAAAAGAAAAAAATAACAGGAGAAAAAAGCAACAAAAAAGTGAAAAAGTGCTTTGTTCTGCATTCAGTGTCTATAGTTCTCCTTTTGGTCACAGATGGCATTTTTCATTCTAAATCTATTGGAATTGTCTTGGGATATCATGTTGCTTAGTATGTCTATCAGAGTTGATCATCATACAATGTTGCTATTACTATGTACAATGTTTTCCTGGTTCTATTTACTTTATTCAGCATCAGTTCATGAAAGTCTGCAGGCTTTTCTGCAATCAGCCATTGAGCTTTTTTCAAGCTTCAGGTGACACATCCAAAAATGTTCTTTCTTGATATCCTAAGTTACTGGTACTTTCACCATGAAAAGAATTACTTGATGCTTAATTTGTGTATATTTCACACTTACTTCTCTGAGTACATTTTATTTACTACTATTAGAATATAATTTAAGTTAGGGTAAAGCTTCATTTTTTTTTGTATTTTCAATACCCAGCTTAGAGACCAGCAATGCTATAACTTGCAAATACTTGTTGAACTGAGTTAATTCTTTTACTTTACTTCATATAGAATATATGATAATGGAGCACAGAATTTACCTGCCATTGTCATACTTTGATTTTGCTATGTGATAACTGACCCATTTATAAAATTATCATATATTTCTTTATGAAATCCTTTATGGTACTTTTGCTATATAATTGCATAATTGTAATGTGTTACAGACTGCTCATGCCCATTGTATGGACAGCTAGATGGTATATCTGTTCTGGTAAAAAAAAATGACTTTTTCAAAATCTGAGCAATCATATCTCAAACTGGTTTTTAACCCTATGGAGGAAATAACCAATGTTCTTTTATAGGAGAGTAAAAATGGCAAACTATGCTATTTCTCTATACTACATACAGAAAGTTCATAGGGTGACATCTTCCCAAGTGGTAAGGAACAAATAGTTACAAAACCCAAGGAAAATACCCCATATGAAACAATAAGGAATTAGTCCCCCATGCCTTCTTTTCCCTAACACCAAATTGCCGTTAGTGTTAGAACAAGAGAGGGGATGAGTGGGTGAGGATATAAAGCATACTTTCCTTTCTGCATAATGTATTAGAGCTCATAGCAAAGATGTGTGCTATAACTCACTATGATTATCCAGTGAATGGTGAAATAGGTGTACTATAAAGTATATGGCATAAAATATTGAAATAATAAAACAACTACCATTTTAAATTTTCCTATTTGATAATTATTTAGAAGTATGTTTTCCAAGAGCAAAGACTTTTGCTTTGATATCTACTATAATTAGGTAATTAAAGGACCATGAAGTTGACTGAATCTATCACTCTTACTTAATATGAAACTTAAATTTATAGTTCTTCAGTTTTGAAGATGCTGCTATTGATATTGCTATCTTTAAGCTTAGCAAAAAAAAAAAGGGGGGGGGGACACAGCAGCAATCCTCTCCAGAATCCTGTAAATAACTATTATTTGTGACTTTGCCTTTTCACATTCTGGGCTAATTGGCCACGAATCAACCTTCCCCTCCTACCCATATTTTTTGTTGTTGCACAGTTGGTAGTTTTCCACAATTACACAGATCTTTCTGCTGTACTATATTACTTTTTGCCCTTTTTTTGCTTTTAGTGCTCCATTTCAGCTCATCAGAGAGCTGTTGCTTTAGTATCCAACAGCCTGTCATCCGTTTTCTACCTGTCCTGGCTGAAACTGCTGAAAAGAATGACTTCAATACTTGTAAGCCAGCTGTCCTTCAGGATGTCTCTATTGTGGATGCTGCCACTTTTCCAGTACCTAGTTTCTCTGGTCCATCAGTGAAACCCTTCAAAAAGTTGGATAAGATATCTGCAGCAGGTCAAAGAGTCATCCACATATTAAATGTGGCACAGCCACACTTTTAACTTCATTTGGAGTTTAATACTTTGTTGATCCTATTTTTATTATTATTCTTTTTCCTTTGTTCTGAGATATTATTCTGCATTAATTTAGTGATAGCTTTCCATTATATTACAACTCTGAAAGATTTTGATGAAGGTTGGAGAAGGGCTTGGAGAGATGAGAACCCCTTAAGACAGCTTCTGTATGACTTCTGTTGCCTTCTGACTTAGTCTATAACATCAGAGTAATTCTTTAAAATGTCTTGTGCTATCTCAGTGACAAGTACATCTCCAGAGCATAGCTATCAGAATATACACAAAAACAGTAAGAGCATAAGAGCACAGTGCTCTTAATCTTAACAAAAACAATGGTAGGAAACCTTTGATAATGAGCCCAGCCATTTATCTCTTATCAAAAAGCTTACACAAAGAACATATTTTGTCTTAGTAATGAAAAGTTCCCTTTTGTCTTCTTGTGTCTGTCATACCAGTGTTTCAGTGTGTGTGTGTGTGTGTGTGTGTGCATATATATATATATATGCACACACACATTCACATATATATTGTTTGAATGGGATTTACAGACGAGAAGGGATAAAAAGGAGTACTCTTTATACCTTTTGGATACATATCCCCTTTTTGGATAAGTCACTCAATCAAATAAATATCTTTTATATTTACTTTGCTATGACTATTATTTCTCAAATTGATTCTCTTATTTGTCGGCACTGGTTTTTATAGAAGCAGAAAAGAGAAAAAAAAATTGATACCTTCCTTAAATCCGTTTCCCTCAGTATTGTACCCCTCTATTTTCTTATGTCATTTGAGCCATCCCCTTTACTCAGCTTTTCTTAAAGGGAATGAATCAACAGCTAGAATACTGAATTCTTTCATAGTATAGCAATTGTTGATAGGTGAAGTTGGGAATCTTTCCTTTAGACCCAGCACTATTCTCCTAAAGCCCCTCTGCCGCAAGCACCTCGGAGTTCTTACAGCCCTATCTCATAAACTGGTTTTCTACTTAAAGGGACCTCTGCTGTTAATGATGGAGCAACACAACTAGGCATCATTTTTGAGTTATAATCAGAGTGCAATGCTCTTCCTTCAGACTAGCAGTATTTGCTGTAGTGGTTTCTAGCTGATGGGGCAAAGAAGGAGAGTTAGCTGTTATGGGCAAGCAGATTCTGAGACGCTTCTGATTCTAGGGGCTTGCCTTTTCTTGTGCTGCGAGACACTGCAGGCTCAATTCAGGAGCGGAGGTGCAATTCAGGCTGTTGGAACAGTGGGGGAAGGCTGGGACAGGCGGGGCTAGCTGAGCTCTGCAGCTGATCACACGCACCAACACCACACTCCCACAGACCCTCTGCTCCTTCCTCTTTTTTTTTTTTTTCTTTCTTTCTCACACACGCGCGCGCACACACACACGCGCACACACACATACATACATACATACACACGTGTTAAAGGGTAAGGGGTAGGTTGGAGGAGAGGGGTAAATCTTACTCTGAAGAGAAAACAGAGCAGCATTCCCCTTTGACCTCAAAGTCTGATCGCCAGCTCCCAGCTTTAACCTCCTTGCTGAGAAATCACCGCGATTTGCCAGGAAAAAGGGGTGGGCGGGAGGGGAGCGAAGAGACAAGACACGGTGAAACCAGGAGCTCAGCCCTCAAGTCCCGCTGTGCCCAGCTGGCCAGGATTCCTTTGAGAGGGGAGGGGAGGGAAGAGGGGGAAAAGGGGGCTTTTTGGTACGCACTGGAGCAAGCTAGCTATGGGGGAGCTGCATTGGCACCCGATTTGGTAAACCAGGAAAAGTGGGGGCGAGGATGAAAACAATCTGGAAGTAAGAGAGGCTCTTGCGAAGGGAAGCCACTGCCGCTGCTGCTGCCTTCTTCCCCCTCCTAAACATCCTCCCCCCTCACATTGGCGTTCCCTCTCCCAGATCTGGGCGCTTGGTACTGCCAGTCCCGTCTTCTCTTCGCAGGGGGGCGGCCCATGTGCCACTCTTGGGTCCAGCTGAAGAGCTCTGGCTGTCTGTAGTGAAAGCCTGGCCGGACATCGAATTGGGGGTAGTCTTGGATTTGCCAGCGAGAGGGGGACTGCTCTGCTTTATCTTCTGAGACCGAAGGAAGGGGGGGCGTTTTGCTGGGTGCCGCACTATAACCGGTTAGACATGCCTTTGTATCCAATTTTGGCCGAAGGATAGGAATCGGAGTGGAGGGCAACAGTGAGACTGACACGGGCTGTAGGGGAAGAGGGAGGTTTTGGGGGGAGGGGGGGAGGGTCCTGGGAGGTAATTCAGTCCTTAGCCGCTCTGCTAATTTGGAGGTGGAGTGGGAGTAGGTTTTTGTTTTTGTTTTTTAATGTTTTGTTTTTATTGAAACTTGTGAGTGCAACTGAAGGGAGGGAGAAGTGAAGAAAAGAGGTGGAAGGTAAGGGGGAATGAAGAGGAAATAAGGGAGAAAAGAGCTTTAATGGCACAAAGGTAAATACTGGGCTTTATGTTCTTGCCTGCATTTCTCCTGCTGTTAAGTGTGAAAGAGCAATCCCCCCCACCCCCTTTAGGACTCAAATCCTAAAGAAGAAATTTGTCCCAGGGGAGGTGCCAAGCCGTCGTACCTGAAGAGGAAAGGAGGGGGGGTAATAGAGAGACTTAGGATACCTGCTTGGGTATCCTCCCTCCTCCCTTTCCTCTCCATTTGCTTCTCCTCTCGTTTCCTACCCACCCCTCCCCCTTATTGGTATTGGTTTGCAGCGCTTCGCTCCTGCGCCTCCTTCCTTTTTGAATCTGGCCCGCTCCCCCGTATTATGTCTGCACTCCGCAGGAAATTTGGGGACGATTACCAGGTAGTGACCACCTCGTCCAGCAGTGCGGGCTTGCAGGGTCAGGGGCCCCAGCAGCAGCAGCAGCAGCAGCAACAGCAGCAGCAGCAGCAGCAGCAGCAGCAGCTGGTCCCCAGGAAGAAGCGGCAGCGGTTTGTGGACAAGAACGGGAGGTGCAATGTGCAGCACGGCAACCTGGGCAGTGAAACTAGCCGCTACCTCTCCGACCTCTTCACCACCCTGGTGGACCTCAAGTGGCGCTGGAACCTGTTCATTTTCATCCTCACTTACACCGTGGCGTGGCTCTTTATGGCGTCCATGTGGTGGGTAATCGCCTACACCCGGGGAGACCTGAACAAAGCCCACGTCGGCAACTACACGCCCTGTGTGGCCAATGTCTATAACTTCCCCTCTGCTTTTCTCTTCTTCATTGAGACTGAAGCCACCATAGGTTATGGTTACCGCTACATCACTGACAAGTGCCCTGAGGGAATCATCCTTTTCCTTTTCCAGTCGATCTTGGGCTCCATTGTGGATGCCTTTCTGATCGGCTGCATGTTCATTAAGATGTCCCAGCCCAAGAAACGGGCGGAAACCCTTATGTTCAGCGAGCACTCGGTTATCTCCATGAGAGACGGGAAGCTGACACTCATGTTCAGAGTGGGCAACCTTCGAAACAGCCACATGGTCTCCGCTCAAATCCGCTGCAAGCTTCTCAAAGTAAGTCAGACACCCTCCCACTCTTGCTGAATCCTCACTCTCATACTCACCCTTACCCTAATTCCCTGGCATGGAGGACCTTAGATTTCCCCTGTAAGTCTTACTTCAAGTTCGCTATCCCAACAGGTAAACTCACTTTGTCTCCTAAGAAAGCAAGTGCAGGCGCCCGATTCATTCTTCATTTCTCTGTTTTTTACACCTTTAGTTAAATTTATCAATTTGGAAGGTTGTGTCCTGTTCTGAAATAATAACACTTTATTTGAGCATCTTTTGGGCCCCTTTTCGGAAACTCAGAGGCAATTGTGTTTGGTTTGTTTGTTTTTGTCTTTTTCTTCCTTTACTTGTTTTTCTTTAGATTTGTTTTTTACACCTTGTCCCACTAAATTTTAGTTGTTAAAGTGAACAACAACTTTTATTTTTGAAAAACTGGTGTTGATATCACTTTAATTTGGGGCTGGAATTTTCCATTAAAAAAAGGGGGAAAAAAACACTTTTGATCTTTTCCTAGGAGGGAGGACAGGAGAGGATGGTGCAGAGAGGAGAGAACAACTAAGCAAAAAACAAACAAATAGAAAAACCCAAAACAACAACCAAAAAGTCTCCTTTGGCTTCTACCTGAACCTGTTAGCTTTTTTCCGTCTCTATTTTAAGTTTTAGAAGTTCTTTCAGAGTAAAATTGAAAGTCTTTTTTGAAACTTGACTATCCACCTCCCTTTAGTGCCTCTATAAAGTAAGTTTTGAATTGATTGTTTTTATGAAGCTATTGTCAATTACAATTTGTAGTTGAAGCTTTTCTTTATCGATTAAAGAAGGCCTCCTAACATCAGCAGTTTAACCTACTAAAATAAATTGCCTATGGAGTGATTATGATTATGCCCATCTTGTCTTTAGAGGGCACTAGAGCAAACAAGAGACACAGCTGTCCTTTTATGGCAGTCACCCAATTAGGGTCTAGAACACTAAAATTCAAATCAATTTAGCCTATGTGAGTGATTTTAAATTCATTGTTTCCAAAAGGGATTAGCTTTAGGTAGTTTTCAGATATGATAAAGTTGAAAAAAAATTAGATGATTCTCAGTACAATGTTTAATTTAAAAAAATATAGTCAGCTGAAGCCAGTTTCAGAATTAAATGTAAGAAAATAAAATGTATTAATCACAATTTGAGCATTTGTCTCTAAAAATTAAACATGCATTCTTATCTAAGGATACCTTGTTTTCCCTAAGCCTCACTACAATTATATTCAAAAGCTCACCCAGTGAACATTGAAAAGATTTTCAGTTACTTTAATTGTATCTTGTATGTTGCTCATTAATCTGTGCTATAATTCAGGCTGTGTTCCTCAGCTTGTCTACATTTTTAAAGGACTTGGAAATTTGGTTTTATTGATTCTTGCTTGAATAAGTAGCCATTTCTTGTGGCTTTTGAATTTATTTTTGTTATAATTGTAACTTGGTTTGACCTATGTATGTGGATAATATACATATAAACTTTATATTAGTACATTTATTTATCTTAATATACCCTCAAAAAATAATCATAGTCCCTTGAGTGGCCATCTCCTCCAATTTCCTAATCTCCAGGCAGAGGATTAAACTCATATTAAAGAACTTCAGAGAAGAGTCTTAACACCTTACACTGGATAAAAGTGAATAATGTTTAACATATTTGTCTTTTAGTCAATAATTTTGTTTTCTGTGCCACCTAAGTCTCCCTTTCAGCAATTGAAACACAGTTCTGTTTTATCTGGGCCTCACTGAAATGAAAAATGTGTCTTAAACAGTTATGGACATTTTCCAGCTTTATCCAAATGATTTCATTTAAACATTTTTTAAAAACAAATTTCTATACTGATAAAATGATTATAGAAAAGGTCCTTGGAACATCACTGTAAATAAATATATAAGAATACATATGTTTTTTGAAAGTACACTGAAATGTGTATATGGTAAATTTATTGCTTATTTCTGCTTCCTCAGGTAGAAGTGTATTCTTTTTGAAGTGCAACTGGGATCTAAGGCAACTCTACTTGGATCACCAAGTTTTATAATACATTAGTAGTACCTTGCTTGAGGACTTTATTTTTGAGAATTTTTACAACTTGGAGCAAGGTGCTGTATAAATACAAGGTCATATAATTCAGTGGTTAAAATTTCATATGCCATATTCTTTTTATATACTTTTGATTGTTGAGATGCTGAGGAATGGAGAGATATAACAGTTATGCAGAAGAAGGCAAAATTTACATAGGAGATGAATTTTTTAGCAGAATTATGGGAAGAATGTTTACTGACCTCAGACGTGACCTCAGTGGCAGCATTTCACCCTGCCAATTATAATAGTTCACTTGAGGTCAATGTTTACTGTAATTGCCCTAATTTAAACACAATCTGAAAATCCTAAATTAGTCTTAGATTTTATTAAAATGGGATAACATTTCCCCCTCAGAACTGAAAGTGGACTTATGCTCTAATAAATAGTTGGGCTGATTTTCTCAAAGATGTACTGGAAAGTGACCTTTAAGGACTAATTTCATTTTAAAAATATACCACACTAAATGTTTACTTATAACTTAGGTCAAATTTTGTTTCTATAAAGATTCAAGCAGTGAATTATAGTTTAAGTATAACCCAAAGTTATTTGAAAGTTTATAGACAACTTTGAATCTCTATATTTGGAAATGTGTATTAGTTTTTATTTATAATTTGAAAAGAAAAAGGTGCAGGTTCTAAAAACATGAAAGCAAAAAATTTATTTTTGTGACAATCATATATCCTGCTTGTTATCTAAACCAAATTACTTTCTTTTTTTATAATCTTGTTATCTGCTGAATTTCTGCTTCTGTTTGGAGAATTGATCCTGTTGTAGAGAGTTTTAGAATTCAGAGAAGAAAAGCCCCAGATTTTTATTCATGCCAAGTGGAAATTTTTCCTGCCTCTGATGCCTTTGCTTTCTCTGGTTCTTCATGAAGCTAATTTCAACTCTTTTCTCCACTTTTTTTGTCTGTTTCTTTTTTTACTTGTCCCAAAATTGTCTTCATTTATTTGAATAAAAATGCATTCTCTACCCCTCTCAAATGTAGATCTTTCATTTAATTGT
>JAJPUD010020827.1:0-24018 GCA_023553655.1 Myrmecobius fasciatus | reverse complement strand
GATTTATCAAGTTCTGAGAGAGGGAGGTTGAGATCCCCCACTATTATCGTTTTGCTGTCTATTTCTTCTTGCATCTCTCTGAACTTTTCCTCTAGGAATTTCCATGCTATACCTACCACTTGGTGCATATATGTTGAGTATTGATATTGCTTCATTATCTATGGTACCCTTTAGGAAGATATAATTTGCTTCTTTGTCTCTTTTAATTAAGTCTATCTTTGCTTTTACTTGGTCTGAGATTAGGATTGCTACCCCTGCTTCTTTGTTCACCTGAAGCATAATAGATTCTGCTCCAGCCTTTTACCTTCACCCTGTATGTATCTCTATGTTTTAGATGTGTTTCTTGTATACAACATATTGTTGGATTCTGGTTTTTAATCCAGTCTGCTATCTGCTTCTGCATTAAGGAAGAGTTCATTCCATTCACATTCACAGTTAAAATAACTAATTCTGTATTTCCTGCCATCTTATTTACCCTAGCTTATGCTTTTCTCTTTCTTATCCCCTTTCCCTCCTTCCTACTATTTTGCTTTTGATAACCACTTCCCTCAAACAATCCCTCCCCTTTAGAGTCCCACCCACCCCTTTTTTCCCCCTTTCCCTCCTGTTTCCTTATAAGTACATCTATTATTCCCTCAGAGCCAAATCTGATGAGATGGAGATTAACCCAATTCTCATTCCCCTCCCTTTTTTCCCCTCAATCATTATAGGTTTTCTTTGCCTCTACATGTGATGTAATTTCCTTTATTTTACCTCCTTTTCCTCTTCTTCCAGTGTTCTCCCTTTTCTACCTCTAATTTCTTTTTCAGTTTATCATATCATAATAATCATAAAATCACAATAATCATATCATAATAATCATAAAATCACAGTAATCATATCATAATCATAATGTAATAATAGATTCATAAAATCAACCCTCATTCTATAAGTATCTATAACATAAATATAGTTCTCAAGAGTTTTTTTTTTTCTTGTAACCTTTTTATGTTTCTCTTGTGTTCTGTGTTTGTAGATCAAATTTTTTGTTCAGTTCTGGTCTTTTCAGTAGAAATAGGTGAAATTCTATATCATTGAATGACCATCTTCTTCCCTGAAAGATAAAGCTCATTCTAGCTGGGTAATTTATTCTTGGCTGTAATCCAAGTTACTTTGCCCTTCGGAATATCTGATTCCAGGCCCTTCGATCCTTCAAAGTAGAAACTGCTAGGTCCTGTGTGATCCTAATTGTGGCTCCCCGATATTTAAATTGTTTCTTTCTGGCATCTTGTAATATCTTTTCCTTGGTATGATAATTCTGGAATTTAGCCATGATATTTCTGGGGGACTTAATTTTTGGGTTTCTTTCAGGAGGTGATCGGTGGATTGTTTCAAGGAGTATTTTGCCTTCTGGGTCTAAAATTTCAG
The DNA here is from genome assembly GCA_023553655.1 of Myrmecobius fasciatus. Taxonomy (NCBI): domain Eukaryota; kingdom Metazoa; phylum Chordata; class Mammalia; order Dasyuromorphia; family Myrmecobiidae; genus Myrmecobius; species Myrmecobius fasciatus. The sequence goes on along the minus strand of JAJPUD010020827.1, from coordinate 22,611 downwards.
GGCAGTTTTCTTTTATGATTTCCTGGAAGATAGTGTCTAGGTTCTTTTTTTCATCATGGCTTTCAGGAAGCCCTATAATCCTTAGATTGCCTCTCCTAGATCTATTTTCCAGTTCAGTTGTTTTTCCTAGGAGATATTTCATGTTTTTCTCTATCTTTTCATTTTTTTTGTTTTTGTTTGACTGATTCCTGAAGTCTTGATGAGTCATTTATTTCCAATTGTTCGATTCTAATTTTTAATGTCTTATTTTCTTCAGTTACTGTTTTTAGTTCCTTTTACAATTGACCAATTATATTTTTTTGTTCATTGCATTCTTTTTCCATTTTTTCTATTTTATTTTGCAGTGATCTCATTTCATTTCCCCATGTTTCTTCTAACTCTCTTTTAAGATTTTTTATGCAATCTTCAAAGAAAGCCTTGTGACATGGAAACCAGTTTATTTCTCTCTTTGGGGCTTTTTCTGGAGTTGCTTTACCTTTAGGGGCCTCAGGATTTGAGGTCTGTTCTTCCCTCTCTCCATAAAAGTTGTCTATGGGTGAGAGCTCTTTTTGGTTTTTTATTCTTTTTTTTTTTTTTAAAGGTGTGAGGTCTGTTTAGGGCAAAGGTGGGACAGCTGCTTTAATTTGCCCTGGGGCAGTTCTGCTGATTGAGTTATTTCAGGAACTGGGCAGTTCTGCTGATTGAATTATGTCAGGGCTGGGCAGCTCTGCTGATTGAATTATTTCTGGTGCTTCTCAGACCTATTGTTTGATTGATTGCATTAAGGTGCTGTGTAATGGCAGCTAGTTACGATGCTCATCAGGGGTTCAGTGGTTCACAATCTATCCCCCTCAAAAGGCAGACCCTCCAAACCACCTGCCCACAATCAGGACAGATTGGCCCAAGCGGCCCCCAGAAGACTCCCAGGTGTGTGAAAAGTACAACGCTCCCACTCCTGTTTTGACTCCTGTTCCAGCTCCTGTTCCAGCTTCCTGCTCCAGCTCCCTGCCCTGGTCTCCCTGTGCTGCACTCTGGGTTCAGCAGGCCACCCCCCTGCCCAATTAAAACAGACCTGTTTTGAAGTTGTTCCAGAGTATCTTCTTCTAGAATCGTGTTGTCCTCCAGATATTGTGGATTTTTTTGCTTCAAAATCAGTCTAGAGTCTTCATATGTTGTTGGTTTGAGGGAAGGTTAGAGGAGGTAGTTATACAAACTTTTAAAAAAGATATTTTAAAATAGAATTCCCCACAGGTGATATGATAATTCACATCCCCAAGGGCATCTTTACAGATTATTTTGTAAGACTAAAGAAAATCATTCTACCTGCTAGGAGTCAAGGTATAGTTAGATTTTTTAAAAGCCTCTTAAGTGTTAAAAATGTACTTTCTATTGTCAAACTCTTTATTTTTTTGAACTAATTCATTTAAACTGAGAACTTGTTTTAGAATTAGAAAAAAAAGACTTGTCTGTCTCATCTAGGATATGAGTAATCAGAAGAAGGCAGAGACTGTTATATAATCTTTTGTGTCAGATAGATTTTTTTGTGTCTTTTGTGTCTTAGATTTAGTTCATATAATCTATTGATATTGTTTTCAGTCACATTTCCAATTAAATTTTAATTTGAAAACGTGTGTTTCTTAAAAATTAACAAAACAGTTTTCTTGTTCCAGAAAGATATTCATATTATATACAATTATTGCAAATCTAGAGTCCTACTGCTATTACTTAAAAGCTATGTGATCCTGAGGAAAGAGTTCACTCAATCTTTCTGAGTCTTTCCTTATATATAAAATTGGGAAAATATTATCTGTAGTAATTGCCTCCCATGTTTGTTTCAAAGTACGAAGGAAGTAACATATCTAAAGGACTTTACAAAATTTAAAATACACTTTAAATAAAAGTAAAGTATTATTACTTCAGTTAAAATAACATAAATCTGTTTGTATAATAGATCTAAAAAATAAGATTATAAGGAAATAGGGAACAGAGCCTTTTTGGAAAAAAATGTGACATGTGTTCTATAAGAAATGATGAGCCGGTTGATTTCAGAAAGGCCTGTGAAGCCTGACATGAACTGATGCTAAGTAGAATGAGTAAAACCAAGAGAATGTTGTTTTCAATAACAACAAGATTTTGTGATGATCAATTGTGATAGATTTGACTCTTTTCAGCAATGAGGTGATTCAGGCCAATTCCAATAGACTTGTGATAGAGAGAACCATTTGCATCCAGAGGACTTGTGAGAACTAAATAGGGATCACAACATAATATTTTCACCTCTTTTTTTGTTTTGTTTTGTTTTGTTTTGCTTTTTTTTTGCTTTCTCCATTTTTTTCCCATAGATTTGGGATGTAAAGTGCCATCCATATCCAGAGAAAGAAATACATAGACTGAGTGTGGATTAAAGCATAGTATTTTTGCCTTTATTGTTGTTTGGTTGTTTTTTTCTTTTCCTTTCTCATGTGTTTTTTCCCTTTTGATCTGATTTTTCTTGCACAGAATGATGAAAATGGAAATATTTTTAGAAAAAATGTACTTGTTTAACCTATATCAGATTGCTTGCTGTCTATGGGAGGAGGAAAGAGTAAAGAGAGAGAAAAATTTAGAATAAAAGGTTTTTGCAAAGGTGAATGTTGAAAACAATCTTTTAATGTATTTGGAAAAATGAAATACTATTTAAAAAAAAAGAGGGAGAAATTTTAAGATGAGGAGACTTTACTGATGCAAGTTGCCCGAGTTGTCTACAACACAAGAGAAAATGATTTGCCCAGTTACATAGTCAATGCAAATTAGAGCGTTTGATCTTTTCTGCGAGGACAGTTCTCTATCCAGTATATAACACCAGTTTAGGATTCGGGACCTCATAAATAGCCATTATCATTTTGAGGAAAGAAAAAGTTCACATAATTAATTTGTTTCATTTAGTCCTGAGGAATGATTGGTGCTTATATTGATTGACAATCTGTTGCATCAGTATAATTCGACTTTTTTTAAATGCTTAAAACAAAACATGTCTAATTTGTAAAAAAATTTATGTTTGCCCAAAAGAACAAGCAATTTTGAGAGGAAAAATAATTAAATACACTTTTGCTTACTAGGAATTGACATTATTACTTTTATCATGATTTAAATCATTAGTTTTATTAAAATTCTTTCAAAAATATAATCTTATCAAAAGAGGAATATTTTGATCTTACCTATCATAGAGATGCCATAACAGTATATGAAATGGTATGTAATAAAAAATTCATAAATTTGATTTATTATATAGCTAATCATGATCTACTTCTTTCTCTGATTTTTCCTTAAATAAATAAATGAAAGCTCATAAAGTTGCTTTTCAAGTAAAGTCATGACAAATCACTAACATATGTGAGAGCTGAAAGCTAGATAACCCTATTAGTTTTTGCTTGTCCTAGAAATAATGTGATTTTGAATTTAGAAATGTCATTTATTCTTTGAGAAGACCTCAAGACATTCTCCCTTAGAATGGCGTATTCATTTCCCAAAGGTGCCTAGCTTCCTTTGTTTTCCAATTTTTTTTTCATATTTTATTTATTTAAAACAAATGCAAAATCAAAATAGAAAAAGAAAGAAAAAAATTGTCATGTGCCTAGGAAAACAAGAAGGATTCGAAATATGTAACAAACTTCCATTTTAAGAAAGCATATGTAATAATAAAAGATATTGTATTTATAACTGTCCACCTTTTCTTGTAGGTTTTTTGTTCTCTGCTGTTCACTTTTTATTTCATCCACCCCCCACCAAAGCAGTTTACAGTTAAGCATGGATGCATTTATATATATATATAGGTGTGTGTATGTATACATACATATATACACATGTATGTATATGTGTATACACATATCTGCACACATGTCCCATGTGTGATCTACATACACATATAAACATACATATACATGCCTCTAAAACAATATTAATGTGGCTGGCATATTGTAAATTTCTCTCTTGACTGAATCATTAAATTTGACTTTGAGATTCATGAATACTACTCCAACTTTTCTTTTCTAATAAATTCTATTCTTTATCATTGTTATTGTGTTTGAATATATCTTTTTTTCCTATCCTTGCTAACTCATTTACTTTAGTTCTACTCCTTAATTTGCTTGCTATTATTTAGCTTCCTTCCTCTGCTATGAATCTTCCCTTCTCTTTTCCCTCTATCATTTCCCTTCCTCTTTATCCTATTCTCATTAATACATTATCCCACTTCCACTAATCCCCACACCAGTTTGTAGTCCATTTTATCTAGTTCTCTCTCCACTTATTTTGTTATAGATTTTGAATGGTACTATACAATTTTTGATCCATATATATGAGCATGTGTGTATATGTTTATATGGTTTCCTCTTTAATCTATTCCCAATGTGAATAGATTTTCAGAACTAGCAGCCTTCATCTCCTATATATTTCCTCTGGTCTGGTTCTTGCTATCACATCTCATTCATACAGCATAATTACTATTTTTACCTTTCCCTAGATGGTTTTGCTTTTCCATATCATTCTTTTTAATCATATTCAATTCTATCTCAATCTTTCTTTTGGACTATTCAGTCGCTAATGTCAATCTTAGATATGCAGTTTATATTTCCTGGGTATAAAACAGAAAATGTTTGTCCTTATTGAGTCCCTTGAAATTAGTCTTTGATGTTTGCTCTTCTGTGTTAAATTTTCTATAGAGGTCAGGTTTGTTTCAGGCAAAATCCTGAAAATCCTAGAATTCACTGAATGCCTTTTTTTTTTTTTGGTTCGATGTTGTACTTAATTTTGCTGAATATAATTTTTTTTTTGCCACAACCCTAGTTCTTTTAATAGCTGATATAGAGTATTCCAGGACTTGAGCTTTTTTACTATAGTTGCTGATAGATCCTGTATAGTTCTAATTATAGCTCCAACATATTTTAATTACAGTTCCAAAATATTTGAACTATTTTTTGTTTCTTTGATCTAGGGTTTTTGTAATTTAGCAATGATGTTCCTAGTAGGATCTCTTTGAGTTTGTGATAGATTCATTTTTTTCCATTTCCATTTTTACTTTCCCCATTTATTTTTCTCACTTCAAGACGCTTCCATGATTATTTCTTGTATTATCATATCAAGATTCTTTTTTTCTTTGTAATATTTTTCAGGTAGTCCAGTTACTATTGCTTTCTTTCTTTGACCTCAGAATCTTGTTCTCAAAATCTGTTGTTTTTCCTATAAGACGTTTCAAATTTTCTTCTATTTTTTATTTATATTTTACTGGCTTCCCCTTGCCCAATTTTAATTTTCAAAGTCACTTTTTAAAGTCTCTGGATCTCCTTTTCTGCTTGATTCTTCCTCTCCCCCCCCCGCCCCAAATATTTTTTTTTTCTTGAATGGTTCTTATTTATTTATTTTTATTTTTTCCTCAATTTCTCTCATTTGTTTTTAATAATCTTTTTTGAGGTTTTCTATAAATTCTTTCTGGCAGGTAGCCATTTAACCTTACTTTTTGAGGTAACAGAAGCTTTTTTACTTCAGTATATTCCTTTGAAGATGAACCTTGGTCTTCCCTACTCCCATAGTAACTTTCTATGTTTAGGTGCTTTCTCCTTTGCCTGCTATTTTTTTGTTTTCTTTTTTTAATTAAAGCTTTTTATTTGCAAAACATATGCATGGGTAAATTTTCAACATTGACTCTTGCAAAGCTTTCTGTTACATTTTTTTTCCTTCCTTCCACCCCACCCCCTCCCCTAGATGGCAGGAAATCTAATATATGTTAATTATGTTAAAATACTTGACAAATCAAATATGTGTATACATATTTATACAGTTATCTTGCTGTACAAGAAAAATCAGATCTACAAGAAAAAAAAATCTGAGAAGGGAAATATAATGCAAGCAAACATCAATAGAGAGCATGAAAATGCTATGTTGTGGTCCACACTCAGATCCCACACTCCTCTCTCTGGATGTATATGACTTTCTTCATCACTGAACAACTGGTACTGGTTTGAAACATCTCATTGTTGAGGAGAACCATGTCCATCAGATTTGATCATCATATAGTCTTGTTGTTGCCATGTATAATGTTCTCCTGGTTATGCTCATTTCACTTAGCATCAGTTCATACAAGTCTCTCCAGGCCTCTCTGAAATTATCGTGCTGGTCGTTTCTTACAGAATAATAATATTCCATGACATTCATATACCATAGTTTATTCAGCCATTCTTCAATTGATGGGCATCCATTCATTTTCCAGTTTCTAGCCACTACAGAAAGGGCTTCTACACACATTTTTGCACATGTAGGTCCCTTTCCTTCCTTTAAGATCTCTTTGGGATATAGGCCCAATAGAAACACTGCTGGGTCAAAGGGTATGCACAATTTGATAACTTTTTGAGCATAGTTTCAAATTGCTCTCCAAAATGGTTGGATCTGTTCATAGTTCTACCCACAATGTATCAGTGTCCCAGTTTTCTCACATCCCCTCCAACATTCATCATTATCTTTTTCCTGTCATCTTAGCCAATCTGACAAATGTGTAGTGGTATCTCATAGTTGACTTAATTTGCATTTCTCTGATCAATAGTGATTTGGAGCACTTTTCATATGACTAGAAATAGTTTTAATTTCATCATCTGAAAATTGCCTATTCATATCCTTTGACCATTTATCAATTGGAGAATGGCTTGAATTCTTATAAATATGAGGCAATTCTCTCTATATATTTTAGAAATGAGGCCTTTATCAGAACCCTTAACTGTAAAGATGATTTCCCAATTTATTGTTTCCCTTCTAATCTTGCTTGCATTAGTTTTGGTTGTACAAAACTTTTTTTTTTAATTTTATTTTATTTGCAAAACATATGTATGGGTAATTCTTCAACATTAACCCTTACATAGATTTCTGTTACAGATTTTTCCCCCCAACACTCCCCACACCTTCCCTAGATGGCAGGATATCCACTATGTTGTACAAAACTTTTTTAACTTAATATAATCAAAATTATCTATCTGGTGTTCAAGTAAGAGTTCCAGTTCTTCTTTGCACACAAATTCCTTCTCCACAGGTCTGTGAGATAAACTATCCTATGTTCCTCTAATTTGCTTACAATATTACTCTTTATATCTAGATCATGAACCCATTTAGATCTTATCTTGGTATGTGGTGTTAGGTGTGGGTCAAGCCTTAATTTCTTCCACACTAGTTTCCAATTTTCCCAGCAGTTTTTGTCGAATAGTGAATACTTATCTTAGAAGCTGGGGTCTTTGGGTTTATCAAACATTAAATTGCTATAGTTATTGCCTAGTTTGTCCTGTGATCCTATTCTATTCCACTGATCGACTACTCTATTTCTTAGCCAATAGCAATTGGTTTTGATGATCGCTGTTTTATAATATAGTTTTAGATCTGGTAAGCAAGGCCACCTTCATCAGCCTTTTTTTTTTTTCATTAATTCCCTTGAAATTCTTGACTTTTTGTTCTTCCAGGTGAACTTTGCTACTATTTTTTCTAGATCTATAAAATAATTTCTTGGGAGTTTGATTGGTATGGCACTAAATAAGTAAATTAGTTTGGGTAGTACTGTCATTTTTATTATATTTGCTCAGCCTACCCATGAGCACTTGATATTTTTCCAACTGATTAGGTCTGACTTTATTTGTGTGGAAAGTGTTTTGTAGTTTAGTTCGTATAGTTCCTATTTTTTCTTTGGCAGATACATTGCCAAATATTTTATACTATCGACAGTTATTTTGAATGGAATTTCTTTTTGTATCTCTTGCTGCTGAACTTTGTTGCTAATGTATAAAAATGCTGCTAATTTATGTGGATTTATTTTGTATCATGCAACTTTGCTAATGTTGTGAATTGTTTCTAGTAGTTTTTTAGTTGAGTCTCTAAGGTTCTCTAAGTATACCATCATATTATCTGCAAAGGGTGATAATTCCTCATTACCTACTCTAATTCCTTTAATCTATTTTTGTTCTTTTACTGCCAAAGCAAACATTTCTAATACAATATTAAATAGTAATGGTGACAGTGGGCAGCCTTGTTTCACTCCTGATCTTATTGGGAATGGGTCTAGTTTGTCCCCGTTACATACGATTCATGCTGATGGTTTTAAATAGATGCTACTGATCATTGTAAGGAAAAGTCCATTTATTCCTATACTTTCTAGTGTTTTTAATAGAAATGGGTATTGGATTTTATTAAATGCTTTTTCTGCATCTATTGAGATAATAATATGATTTTTGTTAGTGTGGTTATTAATATAATTGATTATGCTGATAGTTTTCCTAATATTGAACTAGCCCTGCATTCCTGGTATAAATCCTACTTGTTCATAGTGTATTATCCTGGGGATGACTGTCTGTTATCTCATTGCTAATATCAAAACCAAGAACTCTTCTCTCCTTTAAGTGCCCACAGTCAGCAGCATCCCTGCCCTATTGCTTCTGCACCAACTGACTGTGTTGGATTATTCTTACCCACGGTAATGTCTCTGCAGCACAATTGGACATAGTGTCCTTATCAACAGAGGTTCCCTCAGTCCTCCTAGACTCAAACTCCATACTCCAGTCTCTTTGGAAGCCTAAAGTTCCTTTGGTGTTGGCTGAGGTTACCTCTTGATCTATCTGGCCCAACAGGAAGTTTCAGTGAAAGTAGCCTGAAGGTATTTACACTTCATCTGGGTTAAATTTACATCCACTAATCTTTCGAATAATCCCAGAAGGACATCTGTGCTGCCCCAGTCTTATTTGTTTTGCACTGGTCTACATTTGCCATGAGACATTATTTTGTTTTTGGTTTGGGAGGAAATATGGAGCTTCGATTTTTCTTACCTATTGCACCATCTTCCCACAATCCTTCCTATTATGAAATAATTTACATATGAGGAAACCTGGGTTCATTTCTATATACACCTAAACTGAAACAATTAAATAACAGCAAAATAATACATAGTTGGGGAATGAATTAATATTAATTATTGAAACTTGAATAATTTCCTTGGAACTATTAAAGGAAATTTTCTTTAGATCTATATTGATCTACCAATTATATTTGTTTTTTATAATATACATCTATTGGAAACTTTTATTATTAAAAATTAATTTTATACATTTTAATTTTATTTTGTTTCATGATGTTTGTTAAAATTTAATAACTAAAGTATTCATTAATTTCTGTGTCACTAAAATTTGATACCCTCATTTTAGTTTCATTAATCATATGCAGTGACAAAATTGAGAGAATTCATCCCACCTCATTTTAGTTTCAGTCCTTGAAACTATTATTAGGTTTAATTAAGTATTTTCAGAAACATCAGTGAAGAAATATCTTCTGACAGTTTCATAATTTAAATATCCAGATGACTCAGGAAGATTTCTGATTAGAACTGCAAAACTCAGAAAGAACCAGGCTATCTTGAAAAGCAACCCATCAAAACTTTGGAAGAATGTATAATGGAAAGAGCACTGACAGAGGACCAGAATTCAAGTCCCCCTCTTTCATTATTTGCTACCTGTGTGACCATAGTCAAATCCTTAGGTCTCACTTTTCCTGATAAATAAAACTATGGGGAGGCATCTGAGATAACTTCTAAGTCTAAATCTATGATGGCATGACCTTCCATCTTCAAAGCCTTCTTCCTGATGGCATATTCAGCTTGACTTTTTTTGTTGAGAATTTATGGCTAAATGACTTTAGAATTATAGAAGACTTTTTAATCACAAATTTCATTTAAAAGTAACGTGTCATCTCTATCATTTTCTGAAAATTGCTAAATTAACTTACTCATGTATAGTAACTCAACATGAGTCATCAGTTTTTTTTCCCATGAATAGAGACTAATGCTTGCAATTTTGAATGATAGATTATAATTTTCAATATGTGAACAATAAACATTTTATTTTACTAGAGTTAGATAATAGCCAATTTGTGATTTTCCAATTGTTGATTGTCAATACATCACATATAGAATTTAATGATATCACAGATTTCTCAAACATTTTAAATTTAAGTTAATTATTTAATTTATATTAAAATTCTGTTTTTCTTGATTTATTGTTTTTCATGTATTTCAATGTTTGGATACAATTTAGTGAATACTATATACTCCAGTTTCATAAATAAAATACTATGAATTAATTACTTTGGGAAACAGACATTTAAATTAATTTCTCAACATCATTCACTCTGAATATGTTTTCTATATTGTATATTATATGGAGAGCAGGTAAATGTCAAGAAATTCTTCAATGCTAACATCTGCCTTATTGTATATTTGAATTAGGCCATATAGGTTTATCATGGTCTGGTTCATATGAATACCAAGATACTCATATGATGTGAATTTTTTTAAATGATGAAATATCAGGGATATGGCTTTTTTCTTCAGCTATAAACCAAGGAAAATAACCTAATACAGCCATTATACTATGTTTTCCTTTGAATTTTGACTTCAGAATGAGACATAGAGTTTTGGGTGATAGAGGTAAGCCTTCTTCCAAAAGATCAAATTCTTTGGTCAACTTTCAAATTACTAGGTGATGCAGGGTATAAAGTATAAGGCTTGAAGTAAAAAAAAACCCTGAGTTAAAGTCCTGCCACAGATGCTTGTACTTTCTGTGATTTGCATAAGACAAGAAGTTATGTTAAATCCCCCCTAAATTCTCTTCTGTCTGTAAATCTTTGATCTTATTATTATAAAAAATTATCAAAGATTGAAAAAGGTTATCAAGGAAAGTAGAGATCCTCTGAAAGGAGAACCATATCCATGTCATACTAAACTATTGCTGTTTCCTTTATAGAACAGTGGGGAAAAAAAGCACAAAATATAGGGTCAGAAAGAACATCTGAGATTTAATCTGTGTATTACCATAGGGAACTTATGTGAAGTGCTCTTCTTAATTCTGAGCCCCAATTCTTCATCCATTAATTGGGTATAATTGTAGATCCTATAGAGAAGCATATATTTATTATGTTTCTAAAATGAATGTGAAGCAAATATACTTAGTTGCTTCTGAAAGTGAGATCTTATTATTATGCATTCCTCTTTCAGAGTCATCACATTCATGGCAATATTTCAACCAAACAATTTTTGTGTATTTATAAATCATGGTTTTCATCTCATACAAATGTAATGAATTCACCATATACTTTGGAATAGATGGAGAAGTACATTTTGGGGAGAAGGGGAGACAATCTTGTGTTTCTAAAATAAATATAAGTGGAAATTTTGTACCTTCATTGCAAGTTATAAATCATATATCTATATTGAAAATGTGCCACTTTCTTCTATAATGCTATTATAGTTGAGTTAATTCCAAACATTATGCAGACATATAGAGCAATATATTTTTCTCAACAGATTCAGCCAGTGGTTATGTGTTTCCAAATGCCTCCAGTGGAATTTCATAAGTCAAGAAAGACCAATAACCATTCTCTAAGTGGAAAGACAGGTGTTTAATGTTAAGCACATTTTATGGAAATCATCTGATGTATTTTTAATTATGAATGTTGTGGGCCTCTTTGAAAAATATAAAATTTTCCCACAGAAGAAATAAAAATGCAGATGGTGCTGCCTACGTATTTTTACTATGAATTAAAATTCTCTTTTATAATTTCATTTATTCTTGTTGATTGGATATCTAAAATTAAAGTGAATAGTTGCATTGGACTATAATGAAGTTCATGATAATATGTTGACATATACTTCATAACTTCATTTGAAATTTCAAATGTAAAGTGAAAGAAAAGAAAGTGAAGCTCTGTAGTTAAACATGTTACGTAAATGAAGACAAATAGAGGATATGTCTAATTAGAAGAAGTTGGAATGGGGAAAGCCTTATTAAATTTTAGAAGTATTAACATTGTAAATTCTGCTTTTGCATTTAAAAAGTGAGATATTTCTAAATTTAAAATGTTTAAAAACTTAAAAAGTCAAACAATGTAATGCCAATGAAATCTAGGAGTGAATATCTCCAGTTGGGAGAGATTGCAGCAGGGAAAGCATTGCTAGATTTTAGGAGTATTAAAATTGTAAATTACTTTTTCCATATTTTAAAAAATCAGCTGTTTTTCAAATTCTGCAATGAAAAGTTTAGTGAATTTTTCTCCTTGACATGTGAAGGGCTTATATTTCCTTTAAGATCCGGACCAAATGTAATGTCTTCTATGAATGCTTTCCTCAATTTCCTTGAGCCAGAAGTAAACTCTCCATTTTCTGAATTACTATTACTAGTTCATTGTATCTGTTTTACTTTTTTTATTAAAGCTTTTTATTTGCAAAACATATGCATGGGTAATTTTTCATCATTGATTCTTGCAAAGCTTTCTGTTACAAATTTTTTCCTCCTTCCCTCTACCCCACCCCCAGATGGCAGAAAGTCTAATGCATGTTAATTATATTAAAATACTTGAAAAATTGAATATGTGTATATATATTTATACAATTATCTTACTGTACAAGAAAAATCGGATCTAAAAGAATAAAAATCTGAGAAGGGAAACATAATGCATCTGCTTTACTTTTTACATTTTATATTTATATTAGGATAATAGCTATTTTAAAAAAATGCTTGATCCCTTCATAGTAGACCATGAATGTCATGAAAATAGATTTTAAAAATTGTTCCACATAATACAATAATTTAAGCATTAATACTAAATTAATGGTATTGAATAAATGAATTAATGAATGCATGGGGAGGCAAGAAATTCCATCTTGTGTTCCACATCACTCAAGATTTTTAGATTTTGGTGAAAAATTTGGTATTTCAGATCTTATAGAGAAGAGATCCAGGAAGATTAGAACTAGACTGTCTTTTCCCTTTAATTTGTTTAAGGCTTTAATCTATCAATGAAATGTCATGCCTACCTAATGAAAATATTTGCATTTTGTACTTTTCTATCTATAGGCAGTTTCAGCCACCAATTCACTGCTTTCCTCCTTCCACTTCCTTATGGAATCACCCAGCCCAAGATCCAATAAAAACAAAAATATAGTATTTTGATATACATGTTTCAATGCCAATATGTTTCAAATAATAAAGTATTTTTTTAAAAAATTAAATAACAATTATTCAAGAGACAAAATAGACTTGCCTACTTTACCTACTTCCAATGTGTTGCCTACTTTTTATGTAATCAAAAGTATTTGAAAGAGTTGACCTTTAAAGTAGCTTCAATTTTATGATTTCAAAGTGTTAAAATTTCTCTATTTTTCTTCTGACACAAAACAGTATACATCTGATTTGACATAAGTTTTAAAATTATGTATCTATTTACATTTGTTCAGAATTTTGAGAGAATGTCTCAGGAAACTTGAGCTTTACTGAGTATCAAGTATATTTGTATAATAGCATCTCTAATAAGAACACTTTTTAAATTGACAGTGAAATTATTTTAATACTTAATGTATATTAATTATAACTTAAATTACAATATAACTTGCTGAAACATTAAAAGTGACATATTGATTGGCATTGTAAGTTGATTTAGTCTGTAATCAAGTTATTCTTTGTTTTTTCTTTGTTTATTTTTTTCTTTTTTAGATGACTGGCCAGTTTGTACTGGCTAAAGTTCATTCATTCTTAATACTTAAGATTTGTGACTATAAATCATAATTCTGGATTCAGATGTCATCATTTCTTTTCTTTCATAAATATTCTCCCAGGTGGCCTTTACAGTCCTGTTTGATTTGGAAGCTCTTCTGAAAATCTGGTGTTTGGGATTTACTGGTTATATTAGTTCATCTCTTCACAAATTTGAACTGCTACTGGTGATTGGGACTACTCTTCATGTTTATCCTGATCTATATCACTCACAGTTCACATATTTTCAGGTAATAAAAAATTTTCTAATATTTTACTCTTTATGATGTTTTTATTCAGTTTTTATTTCAATACTTCATGATTTTCTTATCCATAGGTGAAATTGGTAAAGACCTCCTTATAGTAATAATAAATTGAGTGCCTTTATTTTCTAGACATTTAATGTCCAAAGATTTACTAAAAAGAGGAAGTCAATAAGCATTTTAAGTATTTACTATATATAAGGCAGGCACTAAGTGTGGGGAATAGAAAAAAAAGGCAAAACAATCTCACCTCTGTAGGAATGCAAATTGTAATAAAGGAGACAACATGTAAAAAAACTAGGAATAGATAGACACATACATAAATATATCATATATAGATGCATTCATGCATACATATACACTATATGGAAGGCAGTCAGATGGTGTAAGAAACTATTATGAGAGGCATTCTTCAAAAGTTAAAATTTGAACTCAGCCTTAAAAAAAGGTATGGAAACTAAGATTTGGGGGTGAGGTAGAGAAGATTCTAGAAAGATATTCAGTGCAAAGTTCTTAAGAGATGAGAAATTTGATTATCCTATTTGAGGAATAGGATTTAGCCCAATTGTTGTTTGTCTTTCCTTCTTGAAGACAATGACATCAAGGAGGTAATAACATGATATCCAAGAGAATTGGATTTGAAGGAGGAAGGGTTGTGCCTTACTTTCTCCTCCAGAACCATCTGGATCCAATGGTTAGATGTAGATCAGAAAGACTGGAGATGGCCCTGGATGCAGTGGAAGATTTTGTTCTTTTAAAGCTAAAGTTTTTAACTTTAGTTTTGGTTTGACTGAAGCAACTGCCCATTCAGTGATCACGGCAGAGAAAGAATGAAATAAAACAAGGAATGACCTTTCTAGAGAGTATACTGTAAGAAGACATAAAGATTGGTAGAAAAGAGCCAGATAGTAAAGTTTTACAACCAAGTTAGTTTTTATATGATCCTGGACATAATGGAATCCTGAGTAAAGGATTTTGTCACTCCATTTACTGTGATACTGCCATGGATTCAGGAAAGTCATTTGAGAGCTAAGTGGATTATTGATTGTAGTAGGAAAAGACTTAAGGCAGGGGTATAAATCAGAAAACATGAACTATGATAGGTGATTTTTTGTGTGGGGAGGATTATTTTTTATCTTGCAAATTTGCTAAAGCTTTGAATTGCTTCCAGTAGGTTTTTGGATGATTTTTTATGATTCTCTAAGTATATCATGATATCCTGCTCAAAGTGACAGTTTTGTTTCCTCATTGACTATTCTAATTGCTTTAATTTCTTTTTCTTATTGTTAAAACCAACATTTCTAGTACAATGTTGAATAATAATTGTTTAATGGGCATTCTTGTTTTACCCCTTATCTTATTGGCAATGCATCCAGCTTCTTTCCATTACAAATAATGCTTGCTTTACATTTTAAATAGATAGTGCTTATTATTTTTTAAAAAGTTCCCTTTATCTCTATGCTCTCTAGTACTTTTAATAGGAATGAGTGCTGTATTTTGTCAAAAGCTTTTTCTGCATCTATTTAGATTATCATATGATTTCTGTTGGTTTTGTTATTGATATGTTTGATTATGGTAATAATTTTCTTGATATTGAAACAGCCCTGCATTCCTGGTATAAATCCCATTTGGTTATAATGTATTATCCTGTTGATAAGTTACTGTACTCTTTGCTAATATTGTATTTAAAATTTTTGCATCAATATTCATTATGGAGATTGATCTGTAATTCTCTTTTTCTGTTTTGGCCCTTCCTGGTTTAAGTATCAGAGCCATATTTGTGTCATAGAAGGAATTTAGCAGAATTCCCTCTTTACCTATTTTTCCAAATAATTTACATAATATTGAAATTAATTGTTCTTTAAATGTTTGGTAGAATTCACTTGTGAATTCATCTGGCTCTGAAAATTTTTTCTTAGGGATTTCATTAATGACTTGTTCAATTCCTTTTTTTTTTTTTTTTTACTAAAATGGGACTATTTAAGTATTTTATTTCCTCTTCTGTTAACCTGGGCAATTTATATTTTTGTAAATATTCATCCATTTTGGTTAGACTGTCAGACTTACTGCCATAGAGTTGGGCAAAATAACTCCTAATTATTGCTTTAATTTCATTTTCATTGATAAGTTCCCCTGTTTATTTTTAATGTTCGTGATTTGGGTTTTTTCCCTTTCCTTTTTCTGATTAAATTAATCAAAGGTTTATCTATTTTGTTAGCTTTTTCCCCCACAAAACCCACTCTTAGTTTTATTTATTAGTTCATTTTTTTTATTTCTATTTTATTAAGCTCTCCTTTGAGTTTCAGAATTTCTAATTTGGTATTTAATTAGGGTTTTTAATTCGTTCTTTTTTTTACCTTTTTTTGTTAGCTTCATGCCCAATTCATTGATCTCCTCTTTTTCTATTTTATTTATGTAGCTATTTAGAGATAGAAAATCTCTCCTAAGAATTACTTTGGCTGCATCTTGTAGGCTTTGGTATATTATCTGATTATTGTCATTTTCCTGGATGAAATTATGGATTGTTTCTGCTATTTGTTGTTTGACCCACTCATTCTTCTTTAGAATTAGATCATTTAATTTCCAATTAGTTTTTAGTCTTTCTTTCCCTAGTCCTTTATTGACTATAATTTTTATTGCATTGTGCCTGCATTTCTGTCTTTTTACATTTGACTGTGATGTGTTTATGGCCTAATACACAGTCAGTTTTTGTCATGTACTGCTGAGGAAAAAAAAAATGTATTCCTTTCTGTCATTCAGTTTTCTCTAGAGATCTATCATATCTAGATTTTCTAGGATCCTATTAACCTCCCTAGTTTCTTTCTTGTTTATTTTGTGGTTAGATTTGTCTGATTCTGAAAGGGAAAGGTTAAGGTCCCCCACTAGAATAGTTTTGCTGTCTATTTCTTCCTGTAACTGGCTTAAAATTTTCTCTAGGAATCTGCCTGCTCTACCAGTTGGTACGTGCATGTTTAGTATCATTACTGCTTTATTATTCATGGTACCTTTTATCAAGATGTACTTTCCCTCCTTATCTCTTTTAATAAAATCTGTTTTTAGTTATGCTTTATCTAAGATCAGAATTGGTAGCTTGCTTTTTTTTTTAACTTTGGCTGAAGCATAATAAATTCAATTTCAGCCTTTTACTTTACTTTGTATGTGTCTCTCTGCGACATGTGTTTCTTGTAAACAACATATTGTAGGATTCTGTTTTTTAATCCATTCTGTAATTCCTTTCTATGCTATCTTTCCTTTTTTTTCTTTTTCCTTTTTCCTTTCCTTTTCCTCTTTCTCCTCCTATTTCTTTACAAGGTTAGATAAATTTCTATTCCTAACTAAATGTTTAAATTATTACCTCTTAAAGCCAAAACTGATGAGATCAAGCTTCAGTCAATATTCATTCCCTTCCTTTCTTTCCCTGGATTGTAAAAGGATTGTAATTATAGACATAATGCTCTTTGGCTATATCAAACTCAAATAGAGATCAATCCCTGGGGATGCATATTGACTTAGAAAACCAGAAATTAATATTACCCTTGTTGTGTGGTATTTTTATTTATTTTGGTAAACATTTTTCAGTTATTTTTTATTGGATTCCATACAGTTGGGAGTTTTGGCAACCTGTAAACTATGAGTTTGACAACTATAATCTGGAAGACAGGAACCTAGGATCATGTATATGTTGTATCATGTATATTGGGTCATTAAAGAACAAAATTCAGGGTCTTTGACTGCCTTAGCTGGGTTAAGTTCTTCTCAGGGATAGAGTTTCTTTATAATTTTAAAATCATAATAAATCATATTCATTTTCTACTCACTATCTGGATTGTAATTATTTATTCTATCATTTACTTCAAGTTTTCAGCGAAAATTTGGTTTCAGAAAATTTATAGGAGGGAGGATGAAGAGAAATTATGCACAGCTCTTAAATAATATTACTCTTGTTAATTGTTCATGGTCTTTATTGCACAATTTTTATTGATTTTGAATTACAGGAAGTTATAGAATATGAAAACTACTCCTATCATTTGATCATTTACCAAATAGGGAATGGCTCTTATTTGTATAAATTTTACCCAGTTCTCTAGATGTTTGAGAAGTGAGGCTGTTGTCATAGAAACTTCTTTCAAAATATTTTCACCGTTATGATTGTTCATTATAATTCCTTCCATGTCATTTCCCCATCTCCATTCATCCTATTCTCTCTTTGTTTCACCCTGTCTCTCTGGCTCTGGAGGAGAAAGTGAGGCAGGTGATCCTGCACAACTCTCCCTTACTTAAATCCAATTCACTTGCTTGCCATGGCATCATCTCACTAATGTCCTTTCTATACTCAGTTGAATGTGTATATTCTTCTTTGAGTCAATTCTAATGAGAGTAAAGTTTACTCACCCCCCTTTACTTTCCCCCTCTTCCCTTCCACTATAAAAGCTTTTCTTGCCCCTTTTATGTGAGATAAGTTATCCCATTTTATCTCTCCCTTTCCCTTTCTCTTAGTATATTCTTCTCTCGCCCCCTAATTTTTTATCTCATTCCTTCATGTTCAACTTACCTGTGTTCTCTTTCTACATAGAGTCCCTCCCATGTATCCCCTTACCCTCTTATTTCTTTCTGAATTTAGAACATTTTTATGCACTTCTAAGTATAAATGTATTTTTTCTTCAACTCATTTCCAATGAGAGTAGTAGGGTTCCAGAACTTCTTCCCAATCTAATCTTCCCAATGCAGTTTTACTTTTTTTTTTAAATGACATCATACTCAGCTCTAGCACAATCTTTCTTATGAATTACCAAAATATTAATGACAGTCTTAGACATGCAGTTTATATTTCTACGTATAAAATATAGTTTGTCATTGTTTTTTTAATTAGTCTGATATTTACCTTGTATTTCTCTTGCATATTTTATTTTAAATTTTATCTTAAGTTCAAATATTTTTGCAACAAAATCCTGGAAGTATGGCAATTCAGGAATGTCCTTTTTTTGATCCTTTTCATTAAGGATCATGCTTATTTCAGTTTACTTTTAAGGAATTTTTTTTTCTTCAGTGAGCTTTTGTGACTCCTTTTCCATTTGACCATTTTTACTTTTTAAGCATTCTTCTCATTAGCTTTTTCTATTTTTTTACATCTCTCTCATTTCTCTTCCCATTTTTTCTACCTCTCTTAATTAGTTTTTCATAATTCTTTTTTGAGTCCTTCCATAGCCTGAGTCCAATTCATATTTTTCTTGTAGGCTTTGGATGTAGGAATTTTGATTTTGTTATTTCCTGAGTTTCTGATTTAGTCTTTCTCATCATAATAGTATGGATACTACATAGGATATATAGAACACAATAGTATCCTATGGTCAAGATATTTTTCTGTTGTTTGCTCATTTCCCTAGCCTATTTCTTGACATTCAATTCTTTGCTAAAGTAGAACTTTGCTTCCTGAGTAGCATTGTACCAAGCTTCAGGGATTTTGTGTAGCTGTTTTCAGAGATATTTCTAGGGAATAAGTTTTCAGTTCTTCCAAGGTGCTATGATCTAAGGAAAGATTTTTACTACTCTTCGGATCTATGCTCTGTTCTGTGAGTGATCATAAGATCTTTTTTTCTCCCTTGGAACTGTGAGGAGGGTCCCCATCCCTTTGTGGCCACAAGATGTGTATGCTAATACTCCTCCAGAGTGAGTAACTCAGGACTACGACCTTGATCTGAATATGGGTCAAGCAATAAAGCTTCTCAATGCAGGTAAAGAGACCTGCAATCATCTGTGGGGTGAAAGCTCTGCAAGCAGCTGTAGTTGCTGTTGATTCAATCATTCTCAATGCTTGCTCCTGGTTTTCTGGGGCTAAATATGTATTGGCACAGGCTGCACTGGACTATTCCCCATTATAACATAGACACAATACATCTCTCCTACTGAACTTCAAAGCTGCCTTTGGCAAGAAAATTATTGTATCCCATTCTTTTGTGGGTCCTATTGCTCTAAGAATTATTTTATGATAGAGGTTTTGGGAAGAACACTGTCATTGTCTTTTCTCTGTCATCTTAAATCCCCCCAAGAGCATTGGAATTCTTTTGGCAAAAAAGAAAATAATTCTGAAAAAGGTAGGAAAAGGAAATTATCATTAAAAGTCTGTTGAGGGTGGACAGGGACACCTTTAACCAATATATATGTGTGTATGTACATATGTGCATATATATATGTGTGTGCTTGTTATATGTGTATATTTACTACAACTTAGATTTTTAAAAGATGTGTGCAGAAGATAAAAGCAAAACTTGGTAAAAGATGATCATCCACTAAGCACAGATGTCTCTGAAGACTCTGTCCTGGGCCCTCTTTTTTTCTCCTTTAATTGTTTGCTAAGTGATCTCATCAGCTCTCATAAATTCAGTTATCTATCATATCTGTATAAATGATTCTCAGATGATTGAGTCTTAATTCACATCACAAACACTAGTCTCTGTTACCATCTATTGAATTTCTCTCACTAGAATTATCCCATTGACATTTTATACTCACCTTGTCCAAAAATGAGTTCATCATCATATCTCTCCCTCAAATCTCCCTTCTTCCTCATTTAGTTATTACTATCAAGAGGTCCCAGCCCAAGTCCTACATTCTAAATTTCATCCTAAATTCCTGTCATACACATACATGCGCACACACACACACGAAGAGATTCAATTATTTTCCAGATCCTATTAGTAACATCTCTTGAATATACCATTCTCTGACATTGCCACTACAATGGTGCGAGCTCTTAAATAAGTGCAATAGGCGGCTAGTTGATCTCCTTACCTTAAGTCTCTTGCCATTCTAATATATCTGCCACTCAAATGTCAAATTATTCTTCCTTAAACAGAAGTATAACCACATCCCTCTCTCTGGTATTCAGTAAACTCCTTTGGTTCCATATTACCTCCAGGATCAAATATGAACTCTTCTGTTTGGCTTTTAAATCCTCCCATATTCTAGCATCTTTCTTTCTACTCTTCCAGTCTTCTTATCCTTCCTACCATTCTCATTCTCTACCTACTCTGTGATAGTGACATTGATCTCCTTCCTGTTCCCAAAACACAATATTTCATTTCCAACTCTAGACTTTTTCAGCACTTGTCAACCATGTCTGCTTGTCCTGCTTTTTCTACTCTCCTCCTTCTGTCTGAACTTTTTAAAAGTTTTACATGAAGATGTACCTTCTACAAGAAGCTATTTATTCCTTAATCTTAGTGTCTTCTTTTTGAGATTAGCTCCATTATTTACTTATATGTATCTTGCTTGTCTATAGTTGCTTATATTTTTGATTGTGAGTTCCATGAGTTCAGGTTCTGCCCCTCCCCTGCTTTTCTGTATGACAAGTTCTTGGTATATAGAAGGAATAGAATGCTTGTTCACTTAATGATGAATACTGAACTGCCATATTATCTTATAAATATTGTTTCAGGCACTTTCCTTCCTTTCTTTACAGCCCAGAGTAGATAGGATAATAATAGCTTTTATCTTTCTGTCTGTCTTTCTTTCCCAAGGTCATAGAACTAGGAACTATTAAGTATCTGAGGCCAGATTTGAATTCAGGTCCTCCTGATTCCTGGGTCTGTGTTCTATCCTACTATGTCATCTAGTTGCCTCTGATAATAATAGCTCTCTAGGGCGGAGCCAAGATGGCGGAGTGAAAAGGTGACTTTCTGCCTCTCCTCCGATCTTCTCTCAAATCAACAATAAAATAAGCCTCTGAACTGATCTTCAAGTCAACGAACTCAGAAATATTTGGACACTGCTCTCTGGATAACTTCATATCAGGTTAGTCGGACTCGGACAGAGAGATAAATAGACGACAACTGTGCAGGCTGGAAGTGAGGGTGGGACTCAGCTCGGCTCAGCGTGGAAGAAATTCCAAACTCCAAACTCCAAATTCCAAACACCTGGAGTTTATCTGAGGCACTCGGGACACTCTGCCCTGATTGGGGACAGGTGTTCTGGCAGACTTGCCTTGTTTAAGGAGTAATTCGGACTTAGTCCTAGCCCCCACCGGCCCAGCACCTTAAGTCAACTCGCCGAAGTGCCCCAGGGCAAAGCGTCTTCAGCCGAGGTTTTTTTTTTCCCCTACCTTAAAGAGATATCCACTCTGTCTAAAAAAAAAAAAAGATGAAGAAACAAAAGAGAGCTCTCACCATAGACAGCTTTTATCAAGGCAAAGAAACGACCTCAGATACAGAGGTTTCTTTAGACAAAAATCCAGAAAAAAACAGCAATGACCATCACTGGTCCCCGTTTCAAAAGGCCTTTCTGGAAGATTGCATAAAGAACCTCAAAAGAGAGCTGGAGGATAAATGGGAAAATAAATTGAAATCAGTGCAAGAAGGATACAGTATCTTGCAAGAAGGATATGATGCTCTGCAAAAGAGATATGAAAAAGACACCAATTTATTAAAAAATAAAATTAGTGAAGTGGAAAAAGAGTGCAGTGAACAAATTGGCCAGTTACAAAAGGAACTTAAAAAGGTAACTGAAGAAAACAACACTTTAAAAATAAGAATTAAACAAATGCAAGTGAATGACTCACTAAGACTTGAAGAATCAGTCAAACAAAAACAAAAAAAATGAAAAATTAGAAGAAAATATGAAATATCTCCTAGGAAAAACAACTGACTTAGAAAATAGACCTAGGAGAGACAATCTAAGGATTATTGGACTTCCTGAAAGCCATGATCAAAAAAAGAATCTAAACACTATCTTCCAGGAAATCCTGAAAGAAAACTGCCCTGAGATTGTAGAATCAAAGGGCAAAATCACCATTG